>OW386290.2:23699333-23881833 GCA_936432065.2 Rutpela maculata
AACGCACGAGCAGAGAATATGCTGCTGTAGGCGCACATGGCCCGCACCGTGGCATATTGGAAGTGGAAGATTCGGATCAACGCCAAAAAGTCAGAGGCCATACTCTTCACGCGCCGGTTAACTGAGAACCGGCGCATGAAGAGGATCACCAAATTCCAAATAAAAGGTGCGTAAAGTATTTGGGGTGAACTTGGACAAACGACTGAGGTTTAACATACACATAAACTAAACAGTAAGCAAGGTCTACTCCATGTCCAGGAGTCTGTATCCACTCCTGGCCAGGGGTAGCGGACTAAACAGTGCGCATAAGAAATTACTGTATACAATGGTAATCAGGCCGGCTATCACATACGCGGCGCCGGTGTGGTGCAGCATCCCGACTACGAAAACTTAGAGTCTTAGAACACAAATTTATGCGCCTCATTTCGAACTCTCTACGCACGTTGTCACGATATAATCCCACTAGCGGACTTCGTCCAGGAAATATCACAAAAATTCTACCAATTCAAACTGGGCGATAGTCCCCTAACCAGCGATATAACACGAATTAGATGGCTTAATGCCATACTTTTCAACACGAAATACCCTTACCATACCAGGTGTTACCTATCTTTCAACAACCTCCCTAGCCACACTTTACTATACCATAATTCTTCCTTTTCACCACCTTTTACCTACCTTAAACGCCTTTTCTATTCCCTTTATTCGTCTCTCTTTTTGTTGGTTTGTTAAGTTTTTGTTCTTTTGTCCTTTTTGTTTCTTCTTCAAAATCCCCCTTCGGCCGATAACCTCATTAGAAATCCGAACATTTTAAACAGTAACCTCCCTTTTACCCTACCTTCCTGGACGCAAGATGACCACCAGGAGGAAGGATGTCATTAGCTCGAACGGGTTTTTTCGTTGAGTTTTCCCCATATCAGCAACCAGAACTAAACAGTGCAACGTAGCACAAGTTAAAACCTAGTGTAATCTTAAGTATTTTAAAGTTCTCACGACCTATACCTAAGCCAAATTGTTGGCTTTAAGTTTTATTCTAGTTTAAGACAGGAGTGCTAACCCACCACCAGTTACTCACCGTTCTAGCCGAATCGAACCACCCAGCTGCACGCTCACCAAGACGCAGTACGTCGTGGTTGTACGGCTGGCTCCGGACCGGGATCCGACTAGGCGCGATCTGGAATAACTAACTGTTAATAAATTGTTGTTGAATTGAATCCATGTTGAATGAAAATAGATGCATTCGAGGGTCAACCACACCCAAAATTTTGTACACCAGATTTCCTCTTTAATAAAAAAAAAAAAATTGAAAAGCGGGGAGGGAGAAATCCGAATAAAAAAGATTTCCTGAGATTTCCTCTGGATTTCCTTCGCGGTTTGCCCTTCGGAATTTTTGTACATATGATGACGATTAGAAATTTAAAATTTCAATCCTTAATCTAAGACTTAAAGAAGGTTACACATAAAACAAAACACCGGCAAAATAGTAAAGTTGTCTTATTGTCCTGACTCGACTTAGACTTTTATCTAATTCATTATCAAGGACACAATATCTACTTAACAATAATAATCAGATTATTTAATATAATTGTATTAAAATATGATGTTGTTATTAAATAATAATAATAAAAGCGTGTGCTCTACTGACTTGGTATCTAGGGATTATGTTTTATTACTTAAATAAATTTTTAAATTTGTCTATCTAATCGCTAATCACTATTATCAAAAAATATAAATCTTAAAATTGTCTAATGATATATTTTTTTAAGGAGCATGTAAATAAAAACAATAAAATTCATTTTACTTATCGCTTGGACACTTTTCATTGGCTAAAAATTTTCCAGAAATACCTAAGTACCGGTTAGATTTAAGCAACTTTTGACTACAAGTGCTATCACATTATCTATAAGTGACTTTTGATAAGGTAAAGTGGAAAGAAATGTTTAATGACTCCAAATATTATCATATCTAACAAAATTTCATAACGATATTCAGACCTTTTCTCTTGAACACAAGAGGCAAGTACCGAGAGAGTGAGAAGGCAAATTCATACTTACAACACGAGAATAAAGGTTAACTTAAACAATTTCTTAAGTTTAACAAAACCTAGGGGCGACACTATAGTTATTGAAAGTCAATTCAGTAATGTCTTACCTACCGATGTAAAGTATCTTAAAATAAGTTCAAAAGAATGAAAGTAAAAAGTATTGAGTTGACAAAGCTCTTGCAGGTATACACGAATTCATAGATTTGCAACCTCATTTTTAGATAACATATTTTATCGGATCAGTCAAGTTCACTCGGGGGGGGGGGGGGGGTAGCGTAAACTCCCCCCCCCCCCAAAAAAAACAACCCCTATTTATTATTTGTGCGGGGAAAGTAACTGGGGGGGGGCAAGTTGACTGACCCTTCTTTGTCTATTTCCGCAGGACAAAAGCTTACTTTTACCAATAATTTGAGTTGTGCGTATTTGTGGGAAAAGTAATTACTTGTTTCAACAACGAAAAATTCTTTTCGATGGACTCGCCTTATACTCCATCCATTTTTTTTCTTACGAGGTGCAGTACTGAGATAGATATAATACACATAAGCCCTTAAATAGTAAACCATGAATCCGTTAACTTTATGACAGAAACCCAATAACCCAGTCATCCAAATTAAGTAAAATAAATCCTATAAAAAAATATCCCATGTAAATCTATAAACCCGAAACCCTAACCATGTAAACCTATAAACCTGAAGTCCTAAATTCGCTAACTCAGAGTCTGAGTCTTAAACCAATCCGTACGTTTAAATTTATGGGCACAGAAATAGCAGTTTAGAGCTTACTGCTCGTGGATTTTAGATTTATGAGCAGAGAGCTCATGGGTTTAGGTTTTATGTGTTTAGGGTTTATGTGCTTATGTTTTATGGGTTTAGGGTTTAACTGTGTAGGTTTTATGAGTTTATATTTTATAGATTTGCGGTTGATTGGCATAAAGTTTATGGGTTTAGGGTTTATAGATTTAGGATTTATGAGTTATTTGGTTTGGAGTTGTTTGCTTCAGGGCTTATGGGTTTAGCATTTTTGTTTTCAGATTACATGACATGACATGACAATTTTAAGAACCTGGCAGCTGAGTTATGAGCAACTTGTGTTTGCCAGGGAAACCTTAATACACACTTGTTATAATGTAAAACGGAAATTGATACAAATAATATAAACAAGCAGTAAAGAATGGAATATAGAAAACTAATTTAAAAAAATAAAACGTGAAAAATAGTATTGATTGAATGAACAAAACGAGTGGAGAATGAAACTGATGCAGGCGTCTGAACTTGGCTGAACATGTGTTGGTGTTCAAAAACATATTTTTTAATATCTTTTGAAAACTTTCTTTTATTAAGTCTTCTTATATTTTGTGGGATATTGTTATATAGTTTTGGTCCGAAAAAAGTGACGAATCTTTGAGAAATATCATTACAACATTTTGGTGTTTTCAACTGTCTGTCCATATTTGATCTAGTGAGGTAGTTATGGTCCAAACAATCTCTTAAGCACGGAAAATTATAATAAACTACTTTTAAATAAGCAGTAACATATAAATTTCTTATATTTAAAATATTATTTAAATTATGTATTTCATTGATTGGAAATCTGAAATTCAAGCTAAACATTATTTTTAAGATTTTATTTTGACAACTTTGTAAAATTTTTTTTTATGTGACTATCATACGTTCCTCTCCAGACAATAATTCCATACTGCAAAATCGATTCTGCTAAGGCATTATACAGAAGTGTAATAGTTTTTTTATTCATTATGTCTCTCAGGATATAAAATCTATGAAAAAGCTTTCTCATTCTCGAAGTTAAATATGTTCATTCCACTTAAGGTGTTGATCAATAACACATATTATGGAGAAGGTAATGAATTTGATTTTATCAACATTGAGAGTGAGCAGGTTACTATTTAAGAAAATTTTTAATTTGTTAAGTCCAATCTCCGCTTTCTTATATACGGATGACCAACTGTTATCCTGAAATAGAAGAACAGTGTCATTTGCATAGGATATAATATATGGGTGTATGATTCATTTGAATTTAAGTATATTGGATTATGGTTTATGGATTAAGGGCTTATGGATATAATGACTTTTCTTTCAGACTGAGACTCAAAGAACCATTGCTTTAAAATCTCTGATATTCGCTTAGCAACTCTTATAAATATTCAAATTTGTTCATGTTTGAAAAGCCATAACTCCGACAAGAAATGCCGTAGATGGGCAATTGAAAATTTATTTTAAAGGGGAAAGGCGGTACTAGACGATGCAATCAACAGAAATGAGCTGAATTTTTTTTATTTCCTATACTAAATATAGCAAAAAAGTCATTGTTGATCATTTAACCTGAAATATCTAGAAATATTGACATAATGGGTAGATTCTGAGGCCAGATTCGGATTCTTCGTAAAAAAATACTCAAGTGTTTCCAAATTGTCAAACAGCTTTCACCCCATTCATTGATGAGATGACTTAACTCTAATATTTAATTTTCTACGTTATTTAACGTATCTTAGCCCACTTTTTGACATGTGTTAATATATTTGTATGTATTGACACCAATAAATTATCTATGTATCTGTTGATCTATCTATCATGTATTTTACTTGTTGTTTACAGATGCTATTGTGATTTACTTATTTTTTCATGCGTATTGTCACATGATTATTCGACTTGACCCACTTGCCTTATGATTGACTAGATTATGTATCGTTTCATTTCATTACGTTTTAGTATACATTATATTGTTTGCTGAAGGGTTACACACTTCATTAAAAAATTTAATAAGATCTTTAAAACGATTATAGTAAACATAGCAGCTGACATTTCAGATTACTATCTGACAGAGCCACAATAAAAATGTATATAGATAGAGGATGAGATGTTGGACTATCTCATAATGAAAACAAAGTCTAATTACATAACCGCTTTATCGCAATACTAAGAAGAGGAAAACCCATTATAATAAAAGTTTTCCAAGAAATTTGTAAAATACAATGCGCTGCGGGATAGATGCCTTTTGTATTAAATCTTTATCGAACTGCAGTTTTATTTGTTAAAGTTGAAATTAATTTTATACCCAACTTATTGAAAGTAATACCTTTACTATTTTAAAATTCTCTGTTCTTTAGCAGGAATTGTGAAGTAAATATATAAAAAACTAGTATGGTTGATAATGTTTGACATTGCCACGGCACTAGAATACGTCAACCGGTCAACAGACTTTTAATAAAAGCATCAACTTTGTACAAGATGGGCCATTTAAAACTTTCCACACCTTTTTTTTTTCTTATTCTGTAAATTAAGAAAAACTCTGAAACACGTCGACTTTGTTTTCAAGTGGGACGTGTAACTTTTTCATCCCTCTACGAGTGGAATGGAATCCCTTCACAATTAAACAGGAGCAGGATACCACATGTTAAAGGTCTTTAACTCTCTTTCACTGTATGCAAATTTTCCGAGATATTGCTTTTGGGAATGCTATAATTTAAGAAATTTTAAATATCCGGTGTAAGTTTGTTACAGATGTTTAAGATCTCTAAAGAATTCTCAAGCTACCGACCTATACAATCAATCATAAATTGACATGTACAAAGAAAACTTAGTATCTTTATCTGCCCCTCCTTTATTAAAATCATATGTGGATTTATCCACCTACAGACCAACATCACTACTTCCTATTTTAGCTAAGAGTATGACCCAAATCCAACCCAGCATAGACATAGCCGGCCCGATGGTATGTTTGCCGGGGGTAGCAGCAATACCTACCTTATGTTGGTCCATCAATCAACAACACATGAAAAAAATTGTAGCTACAAGAATAGCAAGTTTTTTGAATTTTGTAATATTTTTTATGAACAGGCAAATTTGGGTGGAGAAAGGGTAAAAATACGTCAGTGGCAGTGCTGAACTAGTCAATTTTATCAGTGAGGGTTTTGAAACTCCACATTGGAACTTCTTCTAGATCTAAGTACTTAGTAAGTGAGAATTTTATAGTTCCAGAGATGCAGGCGCTTAAACTTATGAATTCCACTTATTGGATAGATATCAGTGTGTATTTTGTAAAGATAAACTTAGCAGCATGCTGCCATTACATCATGGTGTTCCGCAAGGTAGTGTATTGGAGCCGCCACTATTTTTAAAATATATAAATGATTTACCTGACGTATCAATTTTTATAGTTCTTATTGCGATGATTCTATTTTTGCGAGACAGTTAAACGATACTGGCAGTAATGTGGCTAATATTACAAATAACATAATTAAAACCTCTGACTGGTTTAATGCAAACAAGTTAGGCCCCAAATACAATTAAAACCAACACATTACTTCTATCTACGAAGGATAATACTTCGGAGATAGTAAAATTTCTGGCCACTGACTTGGCATTCACATATCAATAATTTAACTACGAAATTGTCTAAGAAAATATACGCAATTAACTTAGCAACATGCTGCCATTAAAACATGCTGTTCCGCAAGGTAGTGTATTGGAGCCGCCACTATTTTTAATATATATAAATGATTTACCTGGCGTTGTATCAATTTTATGGTTCTTATTGCGGATTTTTGCGAGGCAGTTAAAAGATACTGGCAGTAATGTTGCTAATTATTACAAATAACATAATTACAACCTTTGACTGGTTTAATGCAAACAAGTTGTACTTAAATACAATTAAAACAAACACTACGACGGATAATACCTCGGAAACCGTAAAATCTCTGGGCATTGACTTGGCATTCACATATCAATAATTTAACTACGAAATTGTCTAAGAAAATATACGCAATTAAACAGATTTAAAATAGGGCGCGAATCTAGACGCTGCACTTATTGCGTATCATGCATTATTCCACCGTGCTATGACGTATAGTTTGATCAACTGGAGTATATCTAACCAAATTTCAGATGTTTTTATTGTTCATAAAAGAGGCATAAGAGTTTTTGTGGACGTGAATCAACTTGAAAGTTGTAAACCATGGTTTATTAAATTGAATATAATGGCTTTATCATCAGAAGTAATCTACTGTCACTTAATTCATATAAAGGTTCATTTAATCAAGTACGAAATGAACGGTGCAACTCACGAATACAATACCAGTCATCGGGATAAAATGTAAACACCGCGCCAGAGATTGACTTATACTAAGAGAATCAACTTTGAAATTGAATTATTTAATTCACTTCCAAATATCACTAAGGAATTGTCCATTAGACAGTTCAAAATAAAATTATGACTGCATCTTTTGGTCAATACTCACTATGATCTATAATATTTTAATCATATGTAAACGAACAGGTGTCCCGTCAATTGGACGCAGGTAATAGGACGCGCGACAATTGGACTTGTGCCACAATTAGACGCGTGCGATAATTCGACGTGGTAAAATAGGACAGGGTTACAAACAGTGGTTGCTGATTATGTGAATAGAAGCATTCTGGACTACTTGCGAGGAATTGCCCAACTGCAAGTGTAAATAAATTATATTTTATAATGTCTATGTTGTCTTTGTAATTATTACTATTATTTAAGTTGAATTAGATTAGGTTAGAGTGCGTATACATGATTTTTTTTTAAAAACGCATCCAATGTTACACGCGTCTAATTGTCGCACGCGCCCAATTGTCGCGCGTCAAATTCACCACATCCAATTGACGTAGAACCAAATGAACATATTATTATATGCAATATATGTTGTTTGTTATATTCAGTTCATCAGATTATTCCAATATTTCTTATATGCCTTTGTTTTATGTATGTACACGTTTATATTTATATGTTACCTGCCATCTACGACTATATTAGGAATCTATCCTAATGTTATATGTTATACTTTAGTCTCGTGTGTCTATTTATATTCGTTTAAATTCATTTATTTGACTTGTTAAAACACTATGGTGTAATTTCTTTTTGACTAATAAAATTATTATTATTATTATTATTAAAAATAACGTATTTACTTAAATGTTCAAAATAGCCACGACCAACGTCCATACAATAAGATAAACTATGAAGAAAAGTTTTGTGGGATGTCAGGGGTAATTATACGACAGATTTCTAATATTTTCTGGCGAATATCTTCACTCAAAGAAAATGATAGGTAAATTCAACCAAAAAGAGCATATGAAATCGCGCCTATCTAGTTTCATAGTTAAATCAATCAGTAAAGAATAGTCATACAACTTTATTTGTTTTCGTAAACAAATAGTAGTTTAATAATCATATCTTCTTGTAACAAATTAAATAGAACAATGACATTTTTTTATGTTCACTAACCATTTTCAATTTGGTCTACAATTAAATAGTACAACGACTTTGTTTTTTGTTCACCAACTAATTTTTAGGTTGATCTACACTTTATTGTATGATGAAGTTTTTTTTGGTTAGCCAAAATCTCAGTATTAAGACATCAGACCACCCAAACCAAAGATTAAAGATCGTTTATAAGATCCATCCAAATATATCGATGATCCCTGAGAGAATTTGAACACTGCAATCATGTTATTAATTTTCTATAAATTCATAAGAGTGTAAGATAATGCATGATTGATTATTGTCAGTGATTTGTATGTGGCGTCATCTGGGAATAATTTCTGTAATAGACTACGTGGTAAGCAAGCAAATTTTATAGTAATTCTTTTAGAACTTCTAGAAGACGACAATAATATTGGTTTGTCTACCAAGTACAATAGTACAGCGAACTAATACTGGGTTAGAATTACAATTCGATAATAGTTAAAAATAAAATATACTATTATCTAGTTTAATTTGACAGAATTCAACAAAATAATAGTCAGACGAACAAAATAATAGTATTATTCATCTATTTTTCAAGTTAATGTTTGTTTTGTTGTACGACAACTTTTTATTAATTAAAATAACAATCACCTTTTGTTTAAAAATACCATCAATATAGTTTGGTTTAACAAAATTAACGATATTGTTAGTTAACCATTTTTTTTTGTTGAATTTACCCATACTATTTCTTTGAGTGTTCTAAAGAGTTTGGCTTTGTCGCAAACATTTTGCTTTTTAAATGTTCCCATCGAAAATAATCTAAGGTAGTCAGATCGGGTGATCTAGCAAGCCATCTAATTGCCCCTCTTCTGCCAATCCGATGACCAGCGAAAAGTTCATTTAATAACTCTTTTAAAAGAGCTGCAAAGTGCAGGAGCTCCATTTTTCTGCAAATAGGTCGTCTTCTGAGTGGTTCTCATCATTTTTAATCAGTTCGATTATCAATGCACCAATTGTAGTTTCCAGTATGTCAAGATATATTTCACCGGTTTGACTACCTGGCATAAATAATGGTCCTATAATATGGTTTCCTAAAATTTCCAAAACAAATATTTAATTTCTTGGGAGTATCTCTAGGTTTCCCTGTAAAGTCTGAGTAGTACCATCCCTATAAACACAGCTATGTCGATTCACTATTCTGTTAAATATAAATGAGGATTCATCAGAAAGACAAATGTTAAAAAGCATCTTTTGGTTGTTCAATAAGCGTTGGCCCATTTCATGAAGTCTTGCACAAGTTGTAACTAGTAGGAATGCTACTTATCAATAAAATTATGCATACAATAATTCGGCGCACCGCTAAATATCAGACAACTGCCTGGTGCTCAAAGTATTGTCTAATGAGACATGTCCTAATATGGGCGACCTTATTTGTTACAGTCTGAATTCGATTACGTTTTCTATTAGCTGCTGACCCAGTTTTCATAAATTTTCTCAATAAATCTAGTACATTTCTCTATGGAGTTCTATTAAATATTTTAGCTATAGTTCCAGCACAGTCGTCACTCTTAAAATAAATTTTCAATCATTTCAATCCTCTCTACAAGAGAATACAAGTGGTACCATTTAATAACAAACAGAATGACGATAATAACCAATATTGTAAAAAAAACAGGAATAATAATAAACTTCAAAACTACAATCTGCAAAAATGACTCAGTTGACAAAAACTATTACTACGAAACATTGTACTAAAGTGTTAAATTAGAACGTGATAAAGAAAACTTATGCGTGAGTGTCGCTACAAAATGTTTTATTCAATGTAATTAAATACAATATTTTTATAATTGGTAATTTTTTATTTCTTAGACCATACCACTCCCAAATGCTCGAAAAATACTCACTTAAATGTAAAGAAATTACATAGTTGTAAGGAAAATTGAATAGCTTTAAAACAAGGTAAGCTACTCCCATTTAAATTTTTTAAAGAGGTTGCTTTTCTCGCGTAGGGGATGAAATAAGGGAGTTGAATTTATCATGGTTACGTGTCCTGATTGCAAACAAAATCGACGTGTTCTTCTCAAAAATTTACTTGATTAGAAAAATGGGGGGAATGTTTTAAATGGACCACCATGATGAAGACATCCAGAAGAAATACTGCGAGGAAATATAAATGCAACTAACAGAAGAAGAACTAGATTGGATAACAATAAATTCAAAAATAAAAATTCTGGGGCGAGCGTAGAGGCGACTTCAATGTGAATGTCAGTCGATATTCCGTTGAAGCAACATCGAGCGTGGTTAGTACTTGGATGGAAAATACAGCGTTCTCGTCCCACCTTTTAGCGGCTTGTATATCAGTGTATACGCGGAAGTTACGTAATTTTAGACGAGGATTACGGAGGGGATGTAAAGCAGGCGGTCCCTTGTCTATTAAATATTAGGCAAGTAAAAGATCCTTACTGTTCTTAAGGGAAGAGGTTCGGGGTAGCTCGTCTCCTGGCGTCGGTGATAGGCCCTGGTAGCGGAAATAGGCCGACGTTAAATAGTTAAAAAAAATAATAATAAATAAATAAAAATCCCGGCAAGAACAACGCTAAAAAAGGAGAAGTCATCTATGGATCCAACAAGAAGAAAAGAAAGATCAAGATGATATACATAGTATCATGCTGTTAACGATGACATACGGGGTCAAAAACGTTGCAACAACAGAAGTCAACTAAAGAACTCTGAGAAGAGCTAAAAGAGACATCGTCCACCTACTGGCAAAATCATTAGGACTGAAACAACGACATAAAACGTCAACATAATAGGAGGGAACATGTTCAGACATGACTATAGAAGGGATCCGACACAATTACTGAAGGAAGCTCTAATAAGTTGAGCCAAATAGATATGAATTATAATTAGATTCTTTACGTAATTTTCGTATTCTTTTATGTCATAAAAACATCCATCTATTAGCATATTTTTAATTTGTTTTTAAAAACGTTCACTGATTTTTCTTCTTTTAATTTATTCAGTAAAATATTCGGTTCGAATTCCACTACAAACTGTAGGACGCCTTCTTTACTTAGACAAATTTAGATCTAAACTTACGAGGACCTGAGGTAACTTGGAAGGCGATCAACAAACATTTAACCATGAACAATGGACATATCCTAGAATACACGTTAAAATTACACCTAACTCCATAACATATTACAGATTAAAGAGTAACCACTTCAATTTAATTCAGAGCATCCTCGTTGCTTTAATATGTTATCCGTATTGACGCAATACAAGCGAACATAATAAATAACAAAGTAATATGCTACTATCGGAGTTAAATATAGATACTGGATTTTGGTTTAGGCAATAACAGGTCAAAAACAGTTTTGTTATCTGGTGTATGTTTAACTCGTTATAAAAAAAAACAATCGAACGAAACACAAGGACGATATCATTTACCAATATTCAGTATGAAAATAAGTTTAGGTGTCGATGTTATTAACCTTGCTAAAAAAAAAGTAAAATATCTTTTATGAAAGCAAATTCATTCATTTTAAGTTATACTAGAAAATTTGATAATAGCTAATCTATTTACCAAAGTAATCAGGAAGGTCCACAAAATATTATTTTAAGGAATATAGTAACAACAATTAAGAAATAATTTTTAGATAGCTTGTTTTGTTAACTGTCTCCTCCATAAAATCTACGAAATTATACAATTACCAGTATTTTACTGGAAAATAACCACTACGGGTGTGACTTTTGCGTCAAATGAAGAGTTAGAGGACGTTTTTGACAAATAATGAACTCCCACTAATATTGCCATAAGTCTAATTATAAATTCCAATCTTCTATATCTATAAAGAATACCCAGACTGACTCACTGACTGAGCTATCAACGCGCAGCTCAAACCGCTGGGTCTAGAAACTTCAAATTTTGCAGAGGTTCTTCAAATAATGTAGGCAACCACTAAGAAGGGATTTTTCGAAATTCGATCTCTAAGAGGGTGATTTCGGAAACTGTTATATGCATAAAATTTCACTTTTTGAAAGGGTGAAAACGGGGGTGGTAGATGGTTTAAAGCGCACCCGTATTTTTTAAATCGCGTAAGTCAGAAACGTGATTATTCGAGCGATGGACTCCTCTGAGCAAATAAAAAGAAACGTATTTCTACGGTTTTCAAAAAGAGACCCCCGAAAGGGTAAACGAGGAGGAGAAGTCAGAAATGGCTTTTCTGAGGAAATACGGATTAAATAATTATTTTTTCGTTTAACTTGCTCTAATACTAAAATAGAATAATGAATTGTTATCAAATTGCGATGAGTAGTGGGTTTCCTCGAGTGTAGTGGATGCGCAGTGGGTTTCCTCGAGTACTATGGATGCGCCGTGGGTTTCCTCGAGTAAAATAGATGCGCAGTGGGTTTCCTCGAGTACAATTGATAAGCAGTAGGCTTTGCCAAGTACTATGAATGCGCAGTGGGTTTCCTCGAATACAAGGGAAGCCCAGTGGGTTTCCTCGAGCACAATGGGTGCACAGTGGATTTCCCCCATTACTATGGATGCGCAGTGGGTTCCCTCGAGTGTACTATAGGAGCACTCAGTATGTAGTACTTTAGTATGTCAATGTTCCTAATTCCACGTGCAAAGTCTTCCACGTGAACGAAATCGCGAGCATCAGCTAGTTTATAATATATTTAATAATATTTATAACATTCCACCTATATTATGAACTAAAAAATTGACGTACCTTTACTAGGTATGATATTTTAAACTAAATTATGTTTCCTAAAATACAAAATTATAGTCCTGAGTTCTCAAAAATCCTTTGTTTATTTAAAAAAAATATGTGTAATGTATTCCTAATATTTTTATGTTTATGTTATCTAGTTACTTCCACATCCAGTGGAAGTATAGTAACGACAAAAACATTTTTAAAAATAGGCTCAGAATGTCATGAAACGTTTGAGATTTTAAGTTTGAGCGAAAAAAATTTTCTGTCTGCCTGTCTGTCTGTCAGTCTGTCTGTAACTTTTTTTTTGTGCGCACGTTTACTTTGGAACCGTTGAATTTGATACACGTATGTACTTTAACGAGGTCTAGAACTAGATTATATTTTCATCTTGTTCCGTCTAAGGGTTGGGGGGTAAATTGGGGTAAATTTGGAGTAAATAGGTAAATCAAGCAGGTAAGAATCCATAAAATTGGTATTTAGTATATACAAGAGAAGCTAAGGTCTCAAAAAAAATTTTGGCATTAGCCACCCCCATTAGCCACCCCCATTAATACTTCCACCCTATTATTAAAGGGCATGAAAAAAAATTGTGAATTGTGATCTGGATGTGGAAGTAGTGATTCCTTGGGCAGCGGTTTTTTGTTACAATTAACCAAAATATTTTTTTGTATGTTTTAAGTAATCCTTGGTCTTTGTTTCTTGTAGTATAATCATGATTTACCTGATGTTATTTATATTTTTATATTTATAGATTAAGGCAACGTGATATTAAATAGTTTTGTTTCAAGGAATAATAATTCTATTGAGTAAAGTATATTCTTATTAAATATTACTTTAATTAATCTTTTTTCTATATTTTCTAGTGGTTTAATATGTGTGGCGGTAGCTCTTCTCCAGCCTATTATGTTATATGTTAGAATAGACTCAACAAGTGCTTTGATGATTGTGGACTGTTCAGTTATTAACATTTGTTGTCACTCTCTAAATTTATATAATAAGCCTCTCAGTTTTTGTGTAACATTTTAAACTTGCTCAGTCCTTCTTAAATGACTGTTTTTGACCAAGGCATTCAATTTTTTTTTCATTTGAACAGATCTCTATATTTTCACCTTCCCCATATGTTTTTACTTTATTAAAATATGGTAAAGGACAAGGGTAGATAAGGGCCTTTTTCCGCCCATCGGCCATGTTGTATGTCATTATATTTTCCGAGTAGTATATGTCTTGACGAGTAATAAAAAACTGTTCTTTGGAATAGTAGATTATTCAGTGAGCGTATAATGATGACTATTACTCGCGGGGGTGATGTTTGCGACACAAGACGAAGGCGTGTCGTAAATCATCCGAGTGTGTAATAGCCATTATACGCGAACTGAATACTATCATTTATCCACGACTATCGCATATTTTAACTGTTTTAATCGTTTAAAACTGAAAAAATAAAGTTCATTTACAGTAAAACGTTGACGTGTTAAACGTCAAACGCGAAAATATGCACGAAAACATGGAAAAATGAATTCGCCGTTTCCTTATGAAAATTGCTAGTTCCTGATTGGTCAAAGGTGCGTTAGAATGAAAACAACTAGTTCCTGGTTGGTTAAATATGTGTTAAAATCAGATTATGTTCATTATACGTTTGGTTGGAATAATGACTATCATTATTTGACAATTGTTAAATGTAGTATGCAATGATTATACGATGGTCGTGGATAAACATATTCTTATTCAATACATACCACAATATGTGGTTTTGAGCGCTGACACGTTTAAATTCGCACGCAACGTCGACACTACTACGACTCCCGCGGAAACGATTTTGTTTTTTATACATTGAAGCGCTCGATGAAACAATATAAATTAACCATTATTTAAAAGCTTAAATGCTCAGCAATGAAATGAGGTATAGTTTATCTTGTTTCATCGAGCGCATCTAACTGAAATATACATTAAAAGTTCGGGAAAAGGTCAAAAATTACTAAAAAAAACTGCAAACATGCCCACTGCGAAATGATATTACTATGACCTACTGTTGTTTTTCAAATGTAAAACATAGAAACATAAAGATCATATGTTCAACTATAAATAAATAACGCTTAATGACTTTAATGAGAACTTTTGTTTTTTATGAAATTAGTGGGCGAAAATTATATAGCTTATCTACCCTTGTCCTTATTGTCCTATTGTTACAAGTAAATAATCAGATTTTTGTAGTTAATCATTATTAACTTTTTATTGTCAAACCACTCTTTAATTTAGAAACTTTAATATTTTTTATTTCTAACAAGACATAAAATTAAAAATAGGCAAATTTCGTTCGTCGAATTCGAATTTAAATAAATTATAATAAACAGCTCGACAATACCGCCTTGTTCGATAACAGCACTGTTGTAGATACCATAACGCCGTATAAAATGAAACACTCGCAGGTTTTAAAAATATTTTACCATAATTTCCATAATTTATATTCATCATTATCGGGATTACGTCAAACACACAAATTATCAACTATTCGGTATTCAAATTATTAGTTGGTAAAAGCTATTACAGTACACAAGAAAATGAGCCAATATGCGCCAGACTGCAGGACATTTATCGAAGACTCATGATAAAGAATTATAAATAATTATGGTATAATAGTAAAAATGTAATTAAGTCTCAATTAAAAATAACTTGGTGCAGTTAATGAACTTGAATGATAAATTTTTAAATAACTTGCAATAGGTGAAAGAGCAGAGACAAATAAATTTTTTAATCTGAAATGGATAAGCATTTATTTTGTGTGCTAAAATGCAACAAAAACTATAGTGCCACTCAACAAACACGTTCGGAGAGGGGTGGGGGTTGTCATAAAAATTTAACGTTGTGGCAAAAAATGATTGGAAAATAGCTACAATGGAATTTTTTTAAATATAGTGGGGAGGGGGAATTTGCAAACGAATAAATGAACTATCAGTTAAGAGGGAGGCGGTTCAAAACTGTTACAAGGTGTTTCAAATGGAGGGGATTAAAAACAGCCCATTTTCGCGAACGTATTTGTTGAAAGACCTCCTATAATCATCTCCTGATGATGCCTATTTAGATGACTAGATACCCATCGAAAGTAAAGGTCTACGTTTTCGTGTTTATGAAAAACAAAATCAATATAACCCATTGTCAGAAACCTGGATTTAATTCTCAATTGGGAAATTAAGAGATAGAGCTTGGTATTACCGATTGAGCAAACTTCGTTGTTCATGGCAAAAACCCCCTTGAAAATATTCTTCTCATACCTATTTGATTTAAACAAATAGGTATATATAACCCGATAAAAAATTGATATTCTTACGATTTACACCCCTTTTAGAAACACCCTGTACCGTGAATCCAGAAATTATAACACCAGGGTAACCCTAAACATTAATTTATTAACTTACTTCGGTAATATACCACTAGATACTACAATTCACTACTTCAGACACTTAATTACTTTGCTTACTTCTTCTTAAAGTATCTCAACTCACTATCTGCACTAAACTGTCTTAACTCAGCTTCTCCATTCCTTTATATACCTAAAGATGAGAGCTCTAGAATGTTCTCTTCTCATTCTGTAATTTTCTAGTAGGCTCTCTGAAATTTCCAGATTGTGACACCGCCATCTCTTGGCCGATTGCCAAACTAACTAACTAACTAGAGGGAATTCCTGCAGATGTCTCTGGGGGTAAAAATATGTAACAATATATTTAGATCATATTAGAATATTTAAAACGTTTCAAATAGACAGATGTCCCTGCATAAAAATTCGTTTGTACTGCAGTAAACGCCATTAAGTAAATCGTTTTTTATTTTCCTTTAGAATTGAATTTTATTTAGAGACCTCACCTCATGGGTAAAAGAAAAATATTGTTTAAATTATCTCTAATTCTACTGTTATTCTTGAGGACTTGGCTTCTGGTGCTAAATAAATCCTCATTAGTTTTTATGTATAGAAGACACTGATATGTAAATACAAGTTATAGTCATGATTGCTAATTTTGTGCATTGTTTTTTACAGTAGTCCCTATATTTCAATTCATACGATTCATCTTAGGGCAGAAAATACACGTTGTTGCATGCGCACACTCTAGGGTTGCATATGAAATAGTATAGTAATAAAAAGAATAAAGCTTTAATCTGTAGTTGTTAAGGTAATCTCACATACTTTCCTAATTAGGTCTCGGAGTAGATAAATGTATTTAGAAATTTTGTTACAGACAAAGCTGTTTGACTTTCTCAGGATAACTTTGAATGTCGTGACGGTACAAAATTGCTGGAAAAAATGGATAAAAATTAAGAGAAACAATAGCGGCTCGATTATACCTTCTTATGGTATGCCAATTTCCGTAAACAGGTAACAAATTGTTTAATATCATCCAAATAAGACGCAAGAAACATTTTGCAATTACGACGCAGGCCATAATATTCAGAATTATTTAGTAGAATATGGTTTAGGTAATCAAAAGATTTACAAAGATCGATAATATTGTTTTCCTTAATTTATGTTTTTGTAAATAGAATGAAGGATGGCAGCTAAGGCGGAAATTGTAGACCTGTTTTTACCTGTTGGCTAAAGTATGGTATAGAGTATTAATTTGACTCAAAAAGAGCTACTGTTGGTTTCGATAGCGGTTTTTCAAATATTTTCCAAAAAATAGAGTAATGCAATTGGACGGTAATTATTAAGTTGGTTGTTGTCAGCTTTCTTCAGTATAGGAATAATTCTAGATACTTTCAGAAGAATCGACTCAAAGTTAATTACTTCATTCGTCTATTCTAATTCTAATTTTTTATGCATTCAGGCATAGCCTGTCAGATATAAATCAACTGTGTTTAGTTGACTTGGTCTGCGTTACTTTGTTTACCAAATCTCCTGTATTACTACCGTATCGACCCATACAGCACACCAAATAACGATTACGAAGTGTTCGCATTGTGACGATGTATCTAGATGCAGACACAAGGTTACACAATTCTACGATGTAAATGTGCTACGTTTACACATTGTAGGCAAACACGTATGCACAAAGGTTAAACGTCCGCCTCACAATGTAGCCACAGTATACCATTTACATACACACAAATAATTTGATCCACAGTGTGTTATCGGATGCACAGTGATTGACTTCCTAATGTGTCAGACGAATGACGTCTTATGCTAGACGTTAATTTTTTCAGGTTATATTTGGTAATCCCCCCCACAGGTTTTTAGCAATGGGAACATATAAAACTACATACTAGTTAGTAAGTCTACTTGATAAAAATAAAGTAATTAATGCATATTACGTTTTGTCCTATGAATTTATTTGTTAGCCATCCGTATATATTTTATTTACATTAACTATCTAATATTGTTTACCATCACTCAAATTTCTTCTCACAAGGGTTGCCTGTAAATTATAATGTTTATTAAGTTTTAAATTCATTTTTACTTACCTTTGCCAATTGCGGTGGGTAGGGATCGAACCTACACGTTTCTGTTGTCCTTATTACAGTACTGACGCTACTACCAACTGAGCTATCGTGGTGATTGTTATTTCGGATGCTAAAAGCAGTATTTATGATGTGTATGAAGTCTTTATTATGTGTGAAATTGAATTTCTAGCCTTATTTAAAATATATGAAAATCTTTCAAGTTCTCTTTTTTTTTCTATTTTTTACGTGTTCCCAAACCTGAATTTTTCGAGTTACTAGTATTTTTATTTATTTATAATTATTAAGAACTTATTTAATTTAATTAAACTGTCACCAGTGTCACCTGAGTTAAGAATTAAAGTTTTAAGTTGAAGTACTTATACAAACCTGGGAAACGTGTTGGAGAAAAAACGGTCAGGTATAATATATCATTTACAACATAAATAGAATATTTATTGGTCTAAAACAGACCTAAAATTGAAAAGAAGTATATTCGTACATCGGTTTTATAAGCAATTATTACCTTGAAAAAAACAACTGAAAGTTTTTTCGCAACTATTTTAACAAAAAAAAAAAAAAGACAGAGTGAGCACGGATCGAACCGCGTACCTCTTGCCTCGCCGCCTAATGTTTAACTCACTCAACCACTGACTTCTGTTTGAATACCTGCTTAAAGACTTTATAGTAGAACACGCAACGACTAGATTTTGCTTTTTAATGCATTTTAATCTAATTTTATTATTAAAAGAACTCGATATCTTTAAAACTGCCGAATCTTTACAAACTCTTTCGAATATAAATTGTTTTGGATATTGTTAAAAAACAAAAATGCCTGCTGTATGTGTGGCTATGACCACTCTTATAGAGGAAAGAGGACACATGAGATACACATGGCTGGTATGCTCACGCTGACGCTTTGCGCGCGCACACTGTTCCATGCTCGAATAGTCGAATGTAGACACGACAAGACACAACTAAAAAGTGTATATATAGTTATTTGTATCATGTATATATATCGCACTTTTATGTGGTGTATGCAGTAGGCACAAGTATTATATAAAGCATCACACATACATATGACTTAAACCTTGTAGGCATCTTCTACGGACGTCAAATTGCAACATTCTAATGATCCTTCTTTACGTTATATAAAAATGTTTAGAATCTTGAGTGCATACAGTATACAATTATTAAACGTTGTATCACATAAATCTGTCAATATAAACATAAGTGTATCTCATATGTGTACGTCAGTACTAGTTTAACAATTAGATCTACCTTAACATATTTTGTTTCTCATGTATATATCTTGTAGAGACGTAATTACAATTGGACGTGCTGTTTGGGGAGATAGTTAAATCATCGGAAAATAATATTGGAAGAACTTTATCTTTAAATGAGGTTGAGAAATCGTTGATAAAAATAAGAAAATGTATAGGCTCCGGGACAGAGCCCTGGGGAACGTAATGATTCAATTTTAGCCAAATTTATTTTGTTCCATTATAGACGACAAATTTGTATCTATTACTAATTTATAAATTCAAAAGAGATATATTTCGAAAAATTTTTTTTTTATTTTTTATTTTTATTTATTTATTATATGGCAGAGTCATTTTACATTTTATAATTCAATAAATGAGAGTATAATTACATAAAAATAGTTTTGAAATAATACATAAAATAAGAAAAATAAAAAACATTTTTTACAAATACAATAAAATTTAGCTGCATCATGTTTTAATTTTAATTACTTATACAATGTTTAACTTGGTTTTTGAATGAATATAGTGACGAGCCAAAGAGTTCTATATCTGTATGGAATGAGTTTGCTGTTCTGAGTAACCTGCTTATGGGCTCGTTTTGACCATAATTTGTAGGATGAAAAGGTATTTTAAAGAGTTCTAAATTTCTTGTTCTATGATCGTTCATATTAAAGCTAATCAACTGAAGTATCTCTGGACAGTTTATATTACAATTAATTAACTTATGCAAAAAGCATAAATCAAGTTGCACTCTTCTTCGCTCAAGTGATAGAAGGTTGAGTTCGCGTAAGATATCACTGTAGAAATATTCGCCTACTGGATGACCCATCATGAATGCACATTGTCTAAGGAATTTTGATTGGACATTCTCAATAGATTCTTTATCAACGTTATATGCTGGATTCCATATCACACTGCCATATTCTAGTAGACTCCTTACCAGAGAACAAAAGAGCAATTTGTATATGTAAATAGGTAGAGTCCCTATTGATGCAACCTAACACTTTTAGTGCTTCTGATCTGATTTTTGATATATGAGGTTTGAATGTCATCTTGAAATCGAATATTACTCCAAGAACTTTTATAGAATGTACCCTGTTTAAGGTAACATTATTGAGATGGTAATCGAATATTACAGGATTATTGCTTCTCGTAAAAGAAATTTGATTACACTTAGCAGGGTTAAGTTTTAATAGATTGATGTCACACCATCGAACTAAATTATCGATATCACTTTGCAAAAGAGAGGCATCATAAGAGTTGTCAACGATTCTGAATAGCTTCAAATCGTCAGCAAACATTAAGTAATTACTATTAATGAGTACCTCGCTAATGTCATTAACAAACAGATTAAATAATAATGGACCGATATGCGATCCTTGAGGAACGCCAGAAGTAACTATAATAGAAGATGATACGGCTCCTGAGCATCTGACAAACTGAATGCGGTTATATAAATAACTATGAATCCATTCAAGCATGCAACTTTCGACACCCAAAGCTCTTAGTTTGGCTATGAGTAACACGTGATCAACACGATCAAATGTCTTCGTGAAATCGGTGTAAATTGAATCTACTTGTGATTGATGTTCAAAAGCATTGAGGATAATATTTTCATAAAGAAGGAGATTAGTTGAGGTGCTCTTTTTACACATAAAACTGTGCTGCTCATTGCTAATAATATGTGCAGTATCCCATGATATTTTTGTCGTGATCAAGCAATCAAGAAGCTTGGGTATCTCAGATTGGATGCAAATTGCTCGATAGTTCTTGACGTCATCTCTTGGACCAGATTTGTGAATCGGTGTTAAAGAGCATAGTGGAATTCCATCAGGCCCAAATGATAATTTATAGGGTGCTTGGAGAAGTCTATCAATTATTTCAGTTAAGGTGATTGTGTAACAGGTAATATCAACGTGATTCTGTAAGTGGCCGTAATTAGGAATTTGATTTACTTGCTCAATGCCACAAACTGAGGAGAAAAAAGATGCAATAAGATGCATTTCATAAGAAGCAATTTATGACCGTGTTTACTCTCAGTCTGCTTAGACAAAAACCATAAAACGCACCTCTTAAATTCACTAAAATTCAGATACTCTAAAAACGCAACCGCTGCTTACCGACATTAGCCTCTGCTGGATCTGAGAATCGAACCCAAGAGCACGACAAAAATACGTAGATGTAAATATAATGTTTCGTTTACTTTATGTGTCATTTGCAACCAACTACACATATTAAAGACATTCTATCATAATGATAAACTACGTTTCATAAATTTTCTTAGTTGAAATGAGTGCATAAAATTATATTACAAATATTATACGAAATCCTTCAGTTTCGCGTAGGATTATGATCGATGTTGTAAATAAATTTAAAATTAAACGGAACATTGACCGTGAAATTCAACAATGCAACGGCCCGAAGAATATATTTAATGTTTATTTAAAAAGTTTGCATCACTTTACAAGGATAACAACAAAGGCATAACGTACTAAATCCGTGATATAACTTATATTTTCTACTAAAAATTTATGGTATGTAAAATTGGCGATTTACTAACACAGTGGTTTTATCAATAGCAAGAGACGTATTCGTGTTCATTTTATACAAAAAAATTGACAAAACCTCACCATGTTAAGCCAAGTGATATTTAAGTTCGCGCAGAGGCACTTTTTTGGGGGGTTATTTTTCAAATTTATCAACTTCATAAACCTATCAAACCAACTCTGTAAATAAATAACAATTCCACCAAAAAAAATTTTTCCCCACCGAAATTAAAATTGCCAACTTATATCTCAAATTTTCAACTTTTGCCAAGTCTTTTCCATAGTAGAAACTCTGTAGAAAAACCTAAAAATAATCATACTTATCAGTAATTCAAATAACTATTTTTAAAATTTTTAAATCTGAAAAAACTGTTGTACAAGAAACCATCAAAAAAATATAGTCGTTCTATTTAAGAAAAAAGATTGATGTCACTTCCGGTTGCACCGGAAGTGTTATTTTCGTTCCTGTAAATCTAAAAGTGGCCCACTGCTATCTAATTTATGTGCACCAAAAACAAAA
The DNA here is from genome assembly GCA_936432065.2 of Rutpela maculata. Classification (NCBI taxonomy): domain Eukaryota; kingdom Metazoa; phylum Arthropoda; class Insecta; order Coleoptera; family Cerambycidae; genus Rutpela; species Rutpela maculata. Next base: position 23,722,088 of record OW386290.2, read on the forward strand.
TTTTTAAATTAAAAAAACAACCAAAAAAACCGCTGCCCAAGGAATCACTACTTCCACATCCAGATTCTCTATCCAAGTCACTCACAACGAAAAAATTTTGTATGTGAAAATAATTGCTTATGGAACTTTAATAATATAATATTTGAAATCCTCTACCCCAAAAACCCATAAAACGATACCCCACATCGGTAGTGGGGTGGGGGTGGTGATAGGGGGGGTGGTAGTGGGGGGTGGATGAAGTAAAAAAATATTTTGAGGTTTCTGGTTCCTGTACATACACTAAATCACAATTTTTTTTCATCCCCTTTAATAAGGAGGTGGGGGTGGTAATGGGGGTGTGGCTAATGCCAAAAATTTTTTTGAGACCTTAGCTTCTCTTGTATAAACTAAATGCCAATTTCATGGACTCTTACCTGCTTGATTTACCCATTTACCCCAAATTTACCCCAATTTACCCCCCAACCCTTCGACGGAACAAGATGAAAATATAATCTAGTTCTAGATCTCGTTAAAGTGCATATGTGTACCAAATTTCAAGTCAATATCTTAAACGGTTCTAGAGTAAACGTGCGCACAAAAAAAAGTTACAGACAGACCGACAGACAGACAGACAGACAGAAATTTTTTTTTCGCTCAAACTTAAAATCTCGACGTTTCATGACATTTTAAACCTATTTGGACAATAAAAATTTTTAAAAATTTTTTTGTCGTTACTATACTTCCACTGGACGTGGAAGTAATTGAGGACGTACATTGACTCGTGGCCATCCGATATTACATACTTTCGTTAGACTATATTTCCACCATTCTTATTTTTCACTATTGACCTACGATAGCAACAATCGCCAAAAAAATACTACAATTTTCAGTGTCATGATTTAACCTCTATCAATCTAGTGTTTGTGCACAAAATTTATTTTGCAAGTCGGAAATATGCTTAACAACAAAAACAGGATATTGTTATTGGCATTCAGAGACTTCTGAATTTCCGTTATAGGCAGCGGAAACCAAAATTATACGTTTAATAATGAAAATTAGATTTAATTAGAGAGACTGGAATTTAAGAGACACGCTAATAAAGAATTGAGTACCAAGGTAAATACAAATTAATTCTATTGATTTTACTCCATTAAGAGTAGTGTAGTTAGTAGACTTTTTATTTCAATGATATATAAATCGAACCAAGATTACGTTTTATATGGTACAATATTAGGCACCCTCTACAGTATGGGAACTGATGAACGATTTGGTAGAAATTACTGCGTTGTATTTTAATATAGATGTATAGTGTTTGTCGGACAAAACTGATTGACGTGAAATTTGGGCAGTAATTAGGGAATGGCACAAGGAACAAAAGTTGCGTGCTTTTACCCTGGGGGTGTATGCCACCCCCTCTCGGGGGTGGAAATTATTACACTTAAAATAACAGCAGACATCGATAGGGGAATAAATTCTAAGCAAAAAATGTTCTATAAAGTTTTTTCGATAAGTCAATACTTTTTCAGTTAATCGTGATTGAAAATGTTGATTTTTATCTAAAAAATGCATGTTTTCGAACGATTTTTCGCGAATTACTCGAAAACCTCACGTTTTATCAACAAAATTATTATAAGCAAAAATGAAGCTTATAAAATAACAAATCTATTGTTTTTTTTTTATTTCTGTAGATGCAATAAGAACCGAGTTATGGCTCGTTGAAGATGACTTTTTGTTCGCCGAAAACTGAATTCGAACCTTTCAACGTTAAATAACGGATAAACGGAAAATTTTTGGAGAAAAGCATATAAGACATTTTTAAAATAAGAAAGTAAAATCGTTAGCATAAAAACTAACGGAGTTATGATGAAAATTAAACGGTTGTTTCGTTTTTTCGGAGAAAAAATCAGCAATAAAAGCAATGGCAACTGCTAGAATTGAAATTGAACGTAATCCATTTACAATTTACTTTATTTAAGTAGTAACAATATGTTCTAGAAGTTTGATTGGTTTGGGATGCCTAGATTTGAAAAAAAGTTTGATTCAAATTTGAAATTTCTTTAAAAAATTTCATTTTTTCACAATAATTAAAAAACTAAAGAAGATACGTAAAAAATACTAGAGTACAAAAAATAAGTTTTCCTTTTGCTGATTTTTTTTTTAATTTCTTTAGGATAAAAATTAATTGAGATAACACCATTATAAGTTTGCATTTGAGTGCGAGGACCACCTTCCCCGAGCCTTTTAAACTCAAAAATTTCAAATACGAAGGGTTCAAAGAAGTTCAACTTTACATGCCTTGTATCTCTTAAAATTATCTGTAAAATGGTTTTTGGAGCGATTGTATAGCTTTCGTTGAAAAACTAATTGCCCTTTTTCGGTGAAATTTTCGGAGCATGTAAATTGTTTTATACTCGACAATTTTAAAGCATTTATAAATACATGTAAACACATATGCCTGTATCTATATATGTATAAGTATATCCTCATATACTCACTTCAGAGCTGGAAGAAATTTAGAAGCCGGTAGGTACTGCACAATATTACTGTACGGAGCTAGTAAGGAGATACAGTTAAAAAAATTGAGCCGTGTCGAAGACTTATTTGCGTTTCTCGAGCAGATGCGCTATGATTCCTTTATTAAGGCTACCGCTAAAAGCAGTGCTGTCAGATTATCATCCCTTGTTCCTACAGTTGATGCTCTGAATGAGCACATTAAGAGGGTTTATTTACAAACCCAGATGTGGCTTAGAAACAAAAATATTCATCCAACTGATTGGGGATGGATTAATAATGAAGGATTTTTGATACCAATCAAAATGCTGGATATGCCTGCACCGGAAGAACTCCTCAAAATTATATTTTGTAATTGCAAAAGAGGATGCGGCGCAGCTTGTAGCTTCCGAAAAGTTGGACTTTTTTGTAACGCAACATGCGGAACATGCTCCGGTGACAACTGTCGAAATTGTTCTCCAATTATAGACCAAGAGACGGAGGTCGATAGTGATGATAGTTCTTTTGATGATCCATAGATTCTCAATAATAAGACTGTAAAATAAAATTTTTATTTTTCCTCTTTAAACTCATTCAAAAATTTCACTTTTTAATTTTAAGTAAATATGGTAGTTAATTTTATCTCGAGGGCGGTTTGTAATGGATGAAACCTTGCAATAAATCATAAATTGTGTTATAAACAGTGACGGGATTTTAATTCATTATAAATGCACCTTTAAAACATTTCAAGCTATTTTTTTTTTAATTTCGTCACAAGGGGTAGTTTTAAAGGATTGAAACGTTGTAACATATCATAAATTAAATTCCAGGACATGAAATATTTAAACATGATCTTAATCTATGTAACGCTTAAATCTATGTTTTTAAATTTTTTCTCAGAAGAGGTAGTTTTCACCCCCAAAACAAAAAGCAAAAGCACACATCAGGAACATATAAATCAGAACAAAAATATGGATGATCTAAAACTAATGATAAACGAAACTCAAAATCTTGCTGAACATTGGTATGATAATAATTTATTTAAAGTTAACAGGGATAAAACTCAGAAGCTGATTTTTTCCTCAAATAATTCGTTCACTGTTGGTGAAAGCGTAAAGATTCTTGGAGTTATTTTAGATGATTTACTAAACTGGTCCTCTTATATTAATCAGCTGTGCTATAAAACATCAGGATATGTATTTCTTTTACGCCAACTTAAAAAATTAGTGAATAGAGAAATACTACTGAATGCATATCGCGCACTTATCCAGTCGCACATGAGCTATGGTATTATCCTCTGGGGTAACTCCACTGATGCTGATAAAGTTTTTGTGTTGCAAAAGAGATGTATGAGAGTAATTGCCGGTGTCCATCCCTTAGAGCATTGTAGGCCTCTATTCATTCAATTTAAAATAATGCTAATTCCATCTTTGTATGTTTATCATAGTATCTTGCAAATTCACCGCAACAAAAATTCATACTCCACTCACGTAGATTATCACGATTACAATACTAGGTCGGCAAACTGTCTGAAAACGTCAAAATTTCGTCTCACAAAATCGGCAAGAAATTCGTTAGATCTAAAATTATACAATAAACTCCTAGAAAGTTTGAAAACACTTGAATATAATAAATTCAAAATTAAGATAAAGTACCACATTCTAACACACTGTTTTTATTCAATAAACGAATATATGAACACCTCAGTAGAATAGAGCTAATTTCTTTTAATGTCATTTAATTATTAATCTTATTCTTGTTCGGTTATTTTAAATCACTATTGACAGACTAATCACTGTAATTTGGAAAATATAAAAATATATGTACAATTTTCCTTGTGACCTTTTGTACCAAATTATTTAATTGATTTTTAGCTTTTATTCCTTGTTATTTTTTTTTCTGTGTAAGTTATTTTTTTTCTACATAAAATAGATATTAACACGTAGTTTTATTGTAATAATTTATATTTATATTTAGGTATTTTTAAAATGTAACTAAATTTATTTATTTTTTACTGTGACTTGCTACTTGCTATAAACATTTTATATGTGATACAGTTAAATAAATATCTATCTGTCTATAACTTTTGAGGAGGAGGGTTAGATAAACTCAATTACAGATTTTCATCAAAATCGATGTTGTCCGAAAGGATTCAGAGGTAATATTCTATTTTTACCGCCAAACACTGGACAATAAGGAAGGTTGTTAAAGTCATAGATTTGTTTTCACGAACATCAGAATCAATGTCATTTTACAATAAACTCAGTTTCCCTTTTTCTAATAATATACATTTAGCGAATACGTATGTCTTGATAAAATCATCTCCTGGAGCTGGTTTACTCTGCATTAGAATTAAAGAAGCTAAATTAACTCCCAACACCAAAACAAGTTGCACAATCTTGAATTCAAATAAGTACAAGTCTTTAATTTATATTATATCAGTGGCTAGCTAATCTACATCAGTAATAATATACAAGAAAGTGAGTTTCTAGCTTGAATAAATTAAAATTCAATAATTAATAGTTAGTGCAGTCCACTGAATAAATGAAAGCCATAATATAATTAATACCATTTTATTGGGTATTGGTTTATATGATTTATTTTGAAATATCGGTAATTTATATGAACACTGTGAAATAATTAACTCGTTTTCTTAACAAAAAAACTCAAAGAGAAAGGAAAACTAGGTGCTATGTGCGTGGAAAAATAATTGTCGTAATTTTCAACACGATGTTATGTCATACAGTGCCGTGACAAGAATCTAGATTTAACAGGAGTAAGCATTAAAAACATAATTGTTTTCATAACGATATAAACAGTCGCTACGAAAACACTGGCTTATAGTCCGTTGATATGAGAAAAAATAAGGAAAATACGTTATAATGTTTTGCCGTTTATAAATTGTACGGGCAAGGTGGCTAGCTTTCAGAAACAAAAGAGTTTCCAAGGAGAAAGTGGTAGCCCTACGATCAAAGAACTTGTTCCTAGATACATAATAGTCCAAGATCCCAGAGCCGCCCGACCTACGTCATTTTAGCAAAGCTAATATTTTGACAACAAATAGTGTAATATGTAGTTAAGAACGTATGCATATTTGCTAGCTTGAAAGCGGGGCCCTTTTACAGAAAACAGGTACAAAAGGTACATAAAAATTTTACGCACCTGCGTTAAATTATGATAGCTGGTTCATAAGTTCAAGTGATACGCTAACGACATGGTGTAAGCGTCAACTTAATGTACCCCTAATGTTAATAAACTTGTTATTGCTTGCTTGCTTGCTTGCTTGCTTGCGTCAACCTACGAATCTTGAGGTTCACGGTTCGAACCCTGAGCGTTCTCAGCTTTTTTTTTTCAACAAATATCAACTTAAGGTGGCGATTACCAAGAAAGAGACAACCGATAGGGAAATATTTATTATTTTTGGCCATAACTTTTTTCTTAGTATGTATATTTAAAAAAAACTGAGACTACCGTAGCGTAGAACCGTAACAAGACTACTGCTAAGAATTTTAACTTAATAATTCCAATCGTTTCCAAAATAATGAGATTTAAAACTACGAAATAGGAAGATTAGCATAATCTGGGGCATTTGGGAACATTGAAAGGGGAGGGTTTAAGCCGGTTGAAGTCCAGCACTACCTGGGAAGAAAGAATCTAAGTCCCAGGTGTCCATGACGGATTTCCCCCCTCAACAAAAAAAAAGAATATATCCTGAGTTATCGGTCTTTATAATAAAATTACTCTTTTCTTACGTTTTGGTTTATTCGCCCATCGTCAGTGAACTACAATTAAGTGAAGACAAATATTTTTTTAAATGCTATTTTTTATTCACATGTAATTTAAATCCATGTGCATAAAAAATAGCATTAAAAAAAATATTTGTGTTCACTTAATTGTGTAGTTCTGTGACGATAGTTGAATAAGCCGAAATGTAAGAAAAGAGTAATTTTATGATAACGACCGATAACTCAGGATGTAACTGCATCAAGTTAATTTTATATCCTAACGAAAAATTTTTTTTTTTTTGACTCAGAAAATGTAGAGTAGCTTGAAAGCGAGGCCCTTTTACAGGTAACAGGTGCAAAAGGTACATAAAAACCTTACCAACCTACTTTAAAGTATGACGGCTGGTTTTTATATATGTTTTACAGAATACTGTTAAAAACCAACATTCATTATTGCCGTGGGCCCTAACTTCCGCCAGACGCCGTCAAGTCGTCTGGCGGAAACCTACGTTATAGCAGCAAACCTAAATTTTATATACCGTAGTGTGATGGCAAGTTAGGCATAGGAAGTAGAATTACAACATCGCGTGTTGAATTAACAGCATGTAAATCATTAACATATTATCTTTGGCTTGGGGGTTAGTCCAGAATGATTTTAATATATTATATAATTGAGAGTGCTGATATAATATCAACAAAATTCTGCTCATTTAAATTGTAATTGCTCTTTCGAATCGCAGGTTCAGGCCAGCTAAGTAACGGCCTTAATCAAAGCCAATACAATTCATTAATACACTGTTTTAACAAAAAAAATGCTGTAACACTGATCTAATGACCTCGATATATACTCGCAATTCGTATGTTGCTTCCAAACTATGTAAAATAACTGTTATATAATACGCCGATATAGTGTGCAGAGTTGCACTTTCGAATTATTTTGACCTGAATAGGTATTCATCTTCTAATAATGCAAATAGAACTGTTTTAATGCCGATTTACCGTTTCAGCTTGTAAATGATTAATAAGTTTTATTTTATAACATTGTATTCATTAGACCAAAACAATTCTAATTGAGTTTTACTGTATTGATATAATTGAACCTATTTTTGTTTTGCCTTTAAGCGCTAGAACATTTGTACAATAAATCTAGAATGAAGTAGACGGCAAAGTAGTTAAAAATTTTATAATTATTAATAACTATTAATAATAATCGCATTATATTGTGACCTGTTAAGACATCCTTGTCTACCGAAGCTACGTGATAATCGTAGGGGTCCCAGATATCAACTACATGACCTCCCAATGACCAATTTTCATCACCTTATGTAATAGCACAGTAACTTGATGATCTCATTTCGGACTAATTCTGTAGCAGATTTAAATTCAAGTATTTTTGGATAGTTTGATTCAAAATGTGTCAAATATGATATATTAAAAAGGAATAAGTGTGTTTTTTCGTTGGGGGGTGAGTTTTACCCCAACTCAAGGGTTTAGAAAAAAAAAGTGAACGTGTATATCGTCGAATTCTACTCCAACAAACGCTATAACGTTACTTTTGCTTTAACACTCGTCGAGTTACAGGGGGTTCAAAACGTTGATCTTAAGCAAAAACATTGATTTTTCAAATAATCCGGTTGCCAAAACCAATACCGTAAAATTTTGTATTAAGTTTTTTTTACTGCTGAATAAGTACAACGACATATTAAGCTTCAATAAAATGGATGATGACATTCTGTCGCCGTTGGGCAATTCGATATATTCAAAATGGCGGCTATAAATTACCTTAATTTGATAATGATTTGTTCGTCAAACTATATGTTTTTTAGGATGCAGAGTTCAAAAACACAATTGAAATTGTATTAGGATATTAGTATACAAAAAAAAATCATTTCTCAAGTATAAGCAATGTAATTTGTGTAATATTGATGACAATTATAATATGGTAATTTCTCTTGGTATAAAAAGAAAACATTCATGAATCAAGACTAACAAAATATTGTCTAGATAGAGATTAGCCCTTTTTTAAGATATGGAATCAGATGTAGTCTCTTCAAGACCACCATCAATTAAGTCTTTATTCCGTTCCACTTCTACTTCAGCAAACCATGTGAAATCATTGGAACAGAAAGCATTTGTGCATGAACAAAACATGGTGCATGGTAGGCTGGCACTCCTGCAACTACATCGTTTGCTCTTGCATGACAATACACTTTTACAAGAGCACTTGACCAATTTCAGAATTTCCGGTGGTGTAACTTCAATATTCTCTGGCAAAGTTGTAGGTAGCAGACATCTCGAGTTTTGATCCTTATAGAACCTTGAAGCAGTGTATCCAAATCTGGTGGGTCAGATTCCATTGAGTTTTTCCAAATGCAGGTTTGTAAGTGAGCTCGCTTAAGGTGTTCTTCAAACGCTGAATTTGTTGGTGAACACAGTTTCAGTAGTTGTGATTTCGCACTTCCAACTTTGCCAGCCCACAGTTTGACACGAGCCTCTGAAGTTGTGTTACACTTACTTGCTCCCTAACATGCTTGCCATTTCATGTCAGACAGATCAGCATGTAGATCTCCAACCAATGACAAGGAGTGTCCTCTTTTCAAAACATTAATGGCTTTATTCTTTCCAATGCCATAGCACGTGGCAGAGACATCACATCTAGTGATAACATGAAGTGCTAGCACATCAGGTATTATTTTCTCGTGTTTAATAGATGTCTAATGTCAATTAGTGTCCGACCCTGGACAGGTGATTCCTCCATCAGAATTGTTGCAGATATCTTCAGAAGTACAAAAGAAGCAGAAAAACATCTGTGTCATCTGATATGACGACAACCTGCTTGTCTGCATCATCAGCAGCCAGGATAGCTTGCTGTACAAAAATCGTATCTACTTCTTCGTGACTATTTCTTAGGTCGTGCCTTCGCTTTACTTCTGCACGATAAATGTCGTAAGGTTCTTCTTGTCAAAATTAGCCTGTATTTACTAGTCTTGTTTTTTTAAAACTATTCGTCACCAACAATGCTACTACAAATCAGTTGAATCAACTGCTTTTTGTTTTCATTTGAGCTCAAATATCTCTCCGTGAAGGCAGAGGTGTTGTATATGTGTAAGCGAACTCTGGTTACTCCTGTAAACCTACTTGATCTTGTGCAGTCTTTACTACTATACTCCTTGTATCGATAAAAAATAAGGTGCACATTTCCATGCTGCAAATGTATGCTTATAGATGTTTTGAGTGCCTTTATCAAGTCCTCTACAGTCCCCTTTTCTGGCCACTGTACACACCATAACAGTGCAGACCTATCAATAACGATAGATTTGTTCTCAGCCCCTTTATTTCTTGTTGAACAAGAAACCTGGAGAAGTTTTTTTTAAGTTGGATTTATATTTGCAGATCTTCATTTCTCCAGAGTCTGTAAACATTGACGTTGGTATAGGTGAAAGTTCATGGGAGAGAACTTTACTGACATCTACTTGTCGTGAGCTTGCCTGAAGTCCTATAACTCGGGAATAAATAATACCAGTATCGAACACCTCAACACTACCAATGTTTATGTATTTCTTTGCTGTAGACCCGCTTACAACTAATCTGAGTATATGCAACAAAAATAAAAATAACATTAGATATGTTTTTGAACTCCGCATCCTAAAAAACATATAGTTTGACCAAACTTGCATGAAAAGATCATTTTCAAATTAAGGTAATTTATAACCGCAATATTGAATATATTGAGTTGCCCAAGAGTGACAGAATGTCATCATCTATTTTCTTGCAGCTCAATACGTCCTTGTATTAATTCAGAACTAAAAAAAACTTAATACAATAATCATGATAAAAGCAAATAAATAAAAAAAATAATTAATTGTAATAATTTTGGGTTCACATAAAATATACAGTTTGTCAAACGGACTAAAAGGTTTTAAGCAAATTACTCTAGGATCACATTTTCGAAAAAGTTTGTCATAACAAAGAGGTTAGCTTATGAAATAACAAAAATAATCCATGAAATAAAAATTTGTTTACGCTCATCGTTACCGAGAAGTGCATTTGAACGTAGCCCTGAAAAAGTCACGCTCTTCAAACGGTCATAACTCTGGTTTAAAAAACCTTTCAACATGTACCTTGAACCTAGTTAGAGCTAATTACAGTAGCTTATAATTTTCTTTCGACAAATTTTGATACCTGCAAAATCCAAAATGATACAAGGAAAATAATGGCAAAATTTTTTACACAAAAAAGTGCCCGTTTTTTGGTTCCAGTAAATTCCAAATTGAAGAAAAGAAATACAAATCGTGTTTTTTTGTTAGTCCTAACTATTACGTATACGCTCATTTTTTTTTGGCCATGATGGATGCATTATCTAAAAGATTTTACACTTAATTTATTTTGAATATTTTTTAAAAAATAAATTTTTTTGGCGTTAAAGTTAAATAAATTAGCAGGGAAGCATCTTGGCTGAATATTACTACAGGTAAAAAATTATGGCAATAAAGCTTTTTTATTTTTTTGACAAAGATAATAGCTTAGGAGATAGAAGTGTTTGAAGTTAACTCTTAACCTTTTTTTTTTTTTCAATTGACTCATTTAAGATGAATATAGAAAAACTGACAACCTAAGAGAATTAAGAGATCTTCAAAATGTTTTTTGGATGATTTTTAGCGTTAATTGGAAAGGAGATATGACCATCTCGTTTTAGCAAATTACGATATTGCTCGTTTGGCAGTAAAATCTCTCTTAATATTTGAAGTTGATACCTTAAAGTTTAAGAATCCGCAAGAAAAGAAAAATTTCAAGCCGCTATAGAATTATGGGTAATTTGGGTTCCTTTTGGCACCAAGTGACTCTACTCTAACTGCTAGTTTTTATAAAGGTTTTATTAAGGTTGCCAATTTATATTGGAGGCTTATAAAATTACTATTTGGTTGCGAAATATGTTAGTAGGTATGTAAAATTACTAAAAGGCCGTCCTTTAGTTTTGGACCACATCCAGGAGTTTCTGACCTACTTGGATGTCAATAATAATCATACAGATTCTTCTGTCGGTGTATGAGCTCCGTATCATTTCATGTGTACTCTCTATTCCTGTGACTTCTGCTTGGAATAGTGTTGTGGTGCTACCCAGGTTCAGGCTGATGTTTTTTTCTTGAGAAAACACCAATACTTCTACTTCAGTACTTCGTGACATTTCAGATCCAACATATGGATGGTATTGTTACATGTTCTACCTCAGAGACATCTATGTGAGTTTCCTACAAGTTCTAAAGTAAAGGAAAACAATTAAACTAGTTAGTTAGTTTAGCAGTCGGCCCAAAGATGGCGCGCGGTGTCAGAATCTGGAAATTATAGAGAGCTTTCTAGAAAATTACAGAACAAGAACATTCTGGAGTTCTCATATTTCGATATATAAAGGAATGGGGAAGCCGAGTTAGGACAGTTTAGTTCAGAAAGTGAATTGAGAAACATTAAGAACAAGTAAGCAAAGTGATCAAATGACTGAAGTAGTGAATTATAGTGCTTAGTGTAATATTAGTAAAGTGATTAATTGTTGTAATTAGTACGTATGTTAATAAATTAGTGTTAGTGTTACCCTGGTGTTATAATTTCCAGATCCATGATACAGGGTATTTACAAAAAGGGTGTAAACATGTAACAGTATCGTTTGGATGTGCTCGTATTTATCTTATCTTATCTTATTCCCCCTCTCCACTGTCAGGTATGTATGCCCCGAAGGGAAATTGTGGCCAGTGCTGATTCTATCTAGTAGTTCAGTCAACGAATTATTATAGACTACATGGAGGGCGGCAGAATTTTTGACTTCAGGGATGGGTTTGGGGTAGTTAGAAAGTAAACATTCTAAAAGTCCCCGACACTAGGAGGTGAGCCTCGTGGTGGGGGGGCTTCCGGAAGGCCTTAAGTTTCGACTTTTCTTGGTTTTCCGCTTACAACTCGAGAACTATTGGTCCTTGAAAAAAAATTAAGTCTGTTCTATTTGTTGAAATATATCGATATGGTACTGTTTTCTTAGAATGATCCCATATTCGTTGATTTTCAGCCTGTATGCTGCTAGCAATACCCCACTTTTCACAACTAAGTGCAGAGATAGGCAGAGTAATGCGTCCATGGCTGACAAGCGTTGCTGATATTGCTCCCTAGACATGATAGTCTCTGCACCTTTCTTAGTTTCCACATTGTCTCTCCTTTGTCGGTTTTTTGCCTCCAAAGCAGAGAGGCATGGGTCATTATTGATACCACAATCCTTAGGAATAGTTCTTGCCTACCATTCTTCTGCAGACCCATACGGCCAGCGTAGATTTGGTACTCACTTTATATATGCTTCGAGGTTTAATTTGGTATCTAATATCAGTACCAAATATTTAACTCTATTACCCACCTGCAATTCTTTTTTCCGGGCATATAATTTTCCCAGGTTAAGTATCCTCTTTTTTGTAAAAGTAACTGTAGTGGTCTTCCCTGGATTTACGAACAGACCCTCCTGGGCACGCCATTTGTTTGCTCCGCACCATTTTCCATGCAGCACCCTCATATTTTTCCATTACTGGGATGGCGACATCATTTGCATATCTTTGCGCACTCACTGCTTCAGTTGAGTTGAGATAAGAGTTCACCCATAATCACGCACCACAGGAGGAGTGATAAGTTTCCCCCCTGTGGACATTCTAAGGCCAAGGGCACCTCCTCTGTTGTGAATCTCAGTGTGAATTAAATGTTCTTGGTTCATGTTTCTACAGCATGGTAACCAATGTTAAAAGAAGAACTTGATAAAACAAAACATAAAAATATTAAAGGTTTATTTGGCACATAACAGATTTTTTAATAAATCTTTGTAGAGGAAACGAATTAGGTTTCCGAAACATTATTTCCATATTTTTCGTATCACTTTTCAAAAAACACTCGGTTATTTTTCCTAATAACATATTGGTGAATTTTATTATTTTGTAGATTCCATGGACATATTAAAAGAGACACATGTGACAGAAAACCCATCTAACATTTAGGCAATATTATTACTTATTTACAATTCTTCTACTGTTAAATCCCAGTCTGATGGAAATAAACGATTTTTTTTTATTTACTCTTATTCTTTTTCTGTTCCTAATCACATATTTACAATTTAAAATTGGTTTCGCTCCACTTCATTTTAATGCAACTTACATTTAAACCATAAACCACTGACGGTAAAACCACGCCGATGTAGGCTACTGATACGCAAACAAAAATATGGCAAGGCGAAAGTAATGTTGATCTAGACTATTAAATCTCTAAAAAGCAGCAGTATGAGGTAGAAATGCAATAGTCTAAGAGCCAGTGAACGATTTGTTGAAAATGTTTTATACCCGCTATAAAAAGATAGCTTTTTCATGCCTGAAAAAGGAATCAACCGCCGCCGTCTGGGCAACGAAGTGCACCAATTTTTTTTAATTGCAAAATGTTGAAAAAGTGAACTCTTGAAATTTTAATACAAAAAAAAATTGAAAGAGTTGGCAGGCGTCCCGGTTGGGCAAACTTATATAGCCATACGACTGCAAAGTTGCGTTATTAGGGATGATATTTAAAGTGTTTTATACTGCCTGTAATTTATAGAGCATGTTTATAATGCTATGGAAGTAAGTAATGTTAAAAGCAAGGCCGTTCTGATGGTCGCAACAGGGTGAAAAGTGATAAGAAATATTCTACGTGAGTGCGACAGAGAGAAGATTATGCAGATGCCAACTGGCGAGAAAGAGAGCATGTTGAACGTGCACAGATGCCTCGTATATACGTTTCATGTATATGGAAAATTTATTTTATTTGTATGTTTAAAGAAATGTGAAAAAAGAATGTATAAGTTAGAAGAAAAACCACTGCCCAAGTGCCCAAGGAATCACTATTTCCACATCCAGATTTTCTATCCAAGTCTCTCATAACGAAAAAATTTTGTGTGTGGAAATCATTGTTTATGGAACTTTAATAATATAATATTTAAAATCCTCTACCTCAAAAACCCATAAAACGATACCCCATATCGGTAGTGGGGTGCGGGTGGTGGTAGGGGGTGGTAGTGGGGGTGGATGAAGTAAAAAAATATTTTGGGGTTTCTGGTTCTTGTACACACACTAAACCACAATTTTTTTCATCTCCTTTAATAATGGGGTGGGGGTGGTAATGGGGGTGGCTAACACCAAAATTTTTTTTGAGATCTTAGCTTCTCTTGTATATACTAAATACCAATTTTATGGACTCTTACCTGCTTGATTTACCTATTTACCCCAAATTTACCCCCATTTAATAAACAAAGCAATTGTAGAAGGGGAATGTCCATCAGCCTTTAAAGTAGCTGTTATAAAGCCCATTTACAAAAGGAAGAAGTTACAAACTATAGACCGATATCTTTAATAAGTAATCTGGCAAAAATTTTTGAGAAAATCATTAAATCAAGAATTGTAAACTATTTAGAAAAATATAAATTATTATCAAAATATCAATACGGATTCAGAAAAGGCAAGAGTACACAGAATGCAATTACCAGCCTTATAAGTAAAGTTTACGAGGCTTTGGATAATAGAGACAAAAGCTTAGCAGTGTTCATCGATTTAACCAAAGCATTTGATACGGTATGCCATACTGAACTTTTGGCCACACTTAATAATTTAGGTTTTAGGAATAACAGCTTAAAACTTCTTAAGTCATATCTAACTAATAGGATACAGTATACAGAAGTTAACTGTGTGAGAAGCGAGGCTGAAACCGTTGAGTATGGTGTACCGCAAGGGACAGTGCTGGGGCCAATACTTTTCATAATATATATAAACTCGTTATTTGATATACATACCAGTGCATCAATAGTAAGTTATGCAGATGACACTGCCCTCTTCTACACAGCTTCTAACTGGAAAGATTTAAAAATTAAAGTAGAACAAGATCTAAAAAACGTTAAAAAATATTTTAATAATAAATTACTCACCTTAAATGTATCAAAAACGTATTACGTACCTTTTTATCTATACCAAACTTCTGCCCCACCTTTTCAAGAACTTACAATTGATGAGCACCTTCAAATAGCTTCTGCCACACACATGAAATATTTAGGAATAATAATTGATTCACAAGTTAAATGGGATATACATATAGGTTACATATCTAACAAATTAAGAAAAATAATATACAGATTTAAAAGTTTGAAACAAATTTTAGATATTAAGCAATTAAAGATTCTGTACCATTCTCTTGTTGAATCACATCTAGTATATGGGATTCTAGGTTGGGGAGGAGTTCTCGACTCACATTTGAAACATCTAGACTCTTTGCAAAAGAGAATATTGAAAATTATTCTCAATAAGGAAAAAACGTACTCCTCAAATGACTTGTTTAAAGAGGCCAAGGTAATAGATATTAGACTATTATTCTTCTTACAGTGTGCAATATATCAATGGCAATCTAATGCGCAAATAAACGAAGACACGCAACACCAGCAACAAGCAAGAGAAAATCGAAGAAACCACATTAGAGTCCCAAAAACAAACACTACTTGCGGTCAACGATGCTTTACATACCTTAGTACACGGGCATATAATAAAATACCTGATAATATTAAGCATACTACTGTTTTTAATAGAGCAAAAACTGAAATAAAAAAATACATTTTATAAGTTCCTAGAGAAGAAATTCATTACGTTGTAAATCCTAAACCGTACCTCAATACATTATTTTAAATTAATAATAATATTATGGTCCTCCAATGCGTCTAAATGTTTATTTTGTATATTCATTACTGTCAAAGTCTCAGCACTGTATGTTCTTATTTATATAGTGGGTGTCATATTATATGAGTAGATGTGTTATATCTTTATTTATATATTTAGGTATTTATAGTTTTCACATTATAGTTCTTAAGTTAATATATTTATACTTGTTTGTGTTCTTCATGTACAGTGCCTGCATGGCACTTCTTTGAAGTATTAAGTTTATTTACACCATTGTATAATTATTTGTATTTGTATTTGTAATTATTATTATCTGCTCGTAAATAAACTTCATTCTATTCTATTCTATTCTATTTACGCCCCAACCCTTCGATGTAACAAGATGAAAATATCGTTAAAGTACATATATGTACCAAATTTTAGGTCAATATCTCGAACGGTTCCAGAGTAAACGTCCGCACAAAAAAAAGTTACAGACAGACCGACAGACAGACAGGAATTTTGTTTTCGCTCAAACTTAAAATCTCGACGTTTCATGACATTCTAAGCCTTATTTGAACAATAAAAATTTTTTTAAATTTTTTTTGTCGTTACTATTAGTCCAAGATCCCAGAGCTGCCAGACCTACGTCATTTTAGCAAAGCTAATATTTTGACAACAAATAGTGTAATATCTAATTAAGAACGTATGCGTATTTGCTAGTTTGAAAGCGGGGCCCTTTTGCAGAAAACAGGTACAAAGGGTACATACAAATTTTACTCAGTACGTTAAAGTATGATAGCTGGTTTATTTTCCACGTGACACGCTAACGACGTGGTGTAAGCGTCAACCTCCGAATCTTAAGGTCCGAGGTTCGATCCTGAGCATTCTCAGCTTTTTTTTTTCAACAAATATTAACTTAAACTGACGATTACCAAGAAAAAGACAACCGATAGGGAAATATTTATTATTTTTGGCTTTTTTTCTTAGTACGTATATTTGAATAAAAAAAACTGAGAACGCTCAGGGATCGAACCTCGGACCTTAAGTTCTGGAGGTTGACGCTTACACCATGTACTTAGCGTGTCACTTGCAAAATAATCCAGCTATCATACTTTATCGTACTGAGTAAAATTTTTATGTACCTTTTATACCTGTTTTCTGCAAAAGGGCCCCGCTTTCAAACTAGCAAATAGGCATACGTTCTTAACTAGATATTACACTATTTGTTGTCAAAATATTAGCTTTGCTAAAATGACGTAGGTCTGACGGCTCTGGGATCTCACTCTATATACTTCCATTGGATGTGGAAGTAAAATTATAAACAAAAGTATGCGATAGAATGTGTGTGTTTTACAAGCTTTTACAACTTTACTTGTATGCTAGGTCAAATCTTGCAAGTCAATTTTAAACCTCTTAACGACGTCCAGTGGAGCGGAAATTTTGCATACACATGTAGTTCTGGTGACAATACAATAATATGGTATCAAAAAGCGTGTTTTTTATTTTTCTAAACCATAATTTGATCGGATAGTGTGTTCACTCAGGTGTTGCATTCTAAAAAATGGCGAAGGATCCAGTACTTTTAAGTAAGGACGCTGCTTTTATTATTATTTGGGTGTACTAAAACGAAAGAAAGTAGTTATGTTAAATTAATTGTCTTAAAAGCTTATCGCGTGAATAGAAAAAAATACTTGGCACTTACAATCATGAAACGTCGAGATTTTAAGTTTGAGCAAAAAAAAAATTATGTCTGTCTTAATACAGCGATGAGAGCATAAAACATGTGGTTTAGTCCGAATAAGTGCGGGAGTTTTCAAACTTTAGGAATTTGTAGAATACGATGCCCTGAATGAAATATAAGAAAAAATGCAAAATGTAATCTCAGCCGCCGGCGCCGTCATATTGAAAAAGTGACGCACAAAAACAGTTTCTTTGTAATATCTCGTTTCGGGTGCCTCATACGGCAAAAAAATGTTCTTACAAAAATAAAAGAGCAGTACATTTTCTACAAAATATGTTCTATACATTTTTTCGTTAAACTGAATAGTTTCGGCGCAGCAGCCGATCGAAGTCGAGCATTCTTGACAAAATTATGATATTTTGCAGTTTCTCGACTTAGTGCAACTTTTATGAAGGAGTATTTTTTGTTGAGACAATAGCTATTTGTATGACAAGGGAGAAACGTGCATAATTTCCTCCCGCGGATAGTTTGATGCCCGACGCGAAGCGGAGGGCATCAATATCCAAGGGAGGAAATGGCACTTTGCTCCTTTGTAATACATATGATTTTTTATACGACCATTTACAGTATTTTTTACATTGGTTTTACATATATTTTATTATATTTTCTTATGTATGACAATCAAAAAACCAAATATGTCAAAATGTCATAATAGGTATTTAGATAAGTAAATATTTTTAAAAATCAAAGTACATGGAACGTTGCTAAGGTTGCTTCTTGTTTTCAAAATAAACAAGCTTCCAAAAAGTTTATAATAATGAAGATGAAGTTCCTCAAGATATTCTGGAAGAAGCAAACGTGGTTTCGTTAAATCTATTACCGTTAAAGTCTCGTGAAAAATATGAAAAAGAGTACCAGCTATTTAAATGTTGGATGGAGACTAGGCAAATAAGAAAAATATATGAAGAAGTAGTCCTATTTTACTTTTCCAAAAAGTGCGCCGGTTTGAAGCCTTCAACATTATGGAGCAAATACAGCATGTTGCGATCTACACTCCAAATTAAAGACAATATCGACATTAAGTTTCCTAAATTAGTAGCTTTTTAAAAAAGGAAATCTGCTGGATATAAAGCCAAGAAAGCCAATACTTTTTCAAGGGAGGCTATCAACAAGTTTATTGCAGAAGCTCCAGATGAAACTTACTTACATATGAAGGTAAGATTGATCGTTATTGTTGAATAATAAATAGAAACGTAACGCAGTATTTGTTATTAGAAAGTATATATAAAATGACAATTAAGTGACATTTTAGGCAGTTGTCATAAGTGCATTTTCCTTTTTCAGGTCGTGCTTATATTTGGAATTGCTGGGGCATGCCGTAGCGATGAATTAGTTAATATGGTACTTGAGGATATCAGTGATAAAGGCGATATTTTGGTGGTGAAAATACCTGACTCAAAAACTAATATCAAAAGAACATTTACAATAACAAATGAGATTTTAAACGGAGTATCTGTCTTGGATATGTATAGAAAATATCTGGACTGTAAAACATGTCATTCTAGATTGTTTGTAACGTATGCTAAAGGGTATTGTGTATAAACCAGGTAATTGGCAAAAACACAATTGCCAAAAACTCCATACAGAATAGCAATATTTTTAAATTTGGATGATTTGAAAGGCTATACTGGACACAGTTTCCGCCGTACTTCAGCTACGTTATTAGTCAATTCTGGAAGTGACATTCTCACTCTAAAAAGACATAGGGGATGGCGAACAAACGTAGTAGCAGAAGGGTACTTAGATGATTGTATTTCTAAAAAATGTGAGGTAGCCAGCCAAATAATTACGGGAGAAAGTACTATTTCAAGTACCAAAAAACGTTGTCTTGTTTTTGAAAATTTTGTTTCTGCAAGTACTTCATCAGCAACCAAGACTTTGGAAAACAACAAACTGGAACTCATCTCCACCAGCAGAGCCAATATTTCCTTAGGGGGAATCTCCATTAGTAATTTAACTAATTGTACCATAAATTTTAACAATATTTAGTTACTGATGTTAATTTAAACCTTGATTTAAACTGTTTCCCAATTTTTATAAATAAAACTAAGTAATAAAAAATCTGTTCCAAAGAAAAGCATAATTATGCATTTTCAGGAAGTTTGTGTATCAATAAAAGAAGTCTATACACTACTATTACAGCTATTTGAAGTTTTTACTTGTTTGCTTCCAGAGGGAGCTAAAGTATTTTCCTCCCTAGGAAGGCAAAGTATTTTCCTCCCGAGGGAGGAAAAGTACTACTTTGCTCCCTGAAATGACGGAGCAAAATAGTATTTTCTATGTAGGGAGTAGAAAAAATTTGTTTTCATACCTAAAAATCCTCAAATATAGTTGATTTTACCTGTCAACTAGATTATATTTTCATCCGGTACGGTAGCTCAGTCGATTAAGGCGTATTGAGTGGCGAATATGCTGATCGACTGTCTATCGCGTTCTGGGTTCGATCCCCAGTGCCAGTATTGACAACACTGGTGGGTGTGGATGTATGTCTGCGTTTTTCTAAATGTGTAACTCCCTTCCGGCCTTGGCTTTGGATTTGGTGTGTTTATGTTATCTTATTCCATTGAAGGGTTGGGGGAGGGGGTAAATTGTGGTAAATAGGTAAATCAAGCAGGTAAGAGTCCATAAAATTGGTATTTAGTATATACAAGAGAAGCTAATGTCTCAAAAAAATTTTTGGCATTAGCTACCCTCGTTACTACCCCCACCCTATTATAAAAAGAAGGTGATAAAAAAGATAGTGATTTTTGGGCGCACTTCGTTGTTCAGCCAGGCGGTCAATTTCTTTTTCAGGCAAAAAGAAAATTTCAGCGGGTGTGAAATATTTTCAACAGAACGTTCACCAGCTCTTAGCCTATATGAAGTAAAAATGTAACAACGCGGATATCAGTTTAAACAACTAGACGTATATATCACCGTTTAATCTGTCATTAATCTTCGTTCACGAATAGGCGAAAGTATTTATTGCGGTGTTGATTTCAGAAAAGACATTTTTTTATTTATTAATAAGTGACACTCTCGACGCAGAGGGATTAATCAAATTGCGGTGGCCCTGACTTGGTATAGAAAAAAAAAAACGTGTAAAAACCTAGTTATTATTTTAATCTAAACGGATTTGATAAACATTCAACGTTTTATTGCTTCTCTATTCTGCATTGTCAAAACGGATTATTTGTAAATAGTACAGGCGATAGTTAATTTTGAACGTCACAGTGATCTGAGTTGGTCTTTTCTTTTTAATAGTTATTTAGTCTTATTTATTTATTCATCTCTTATTATGACAAGTCTACAGCTTCCACAGGCCAATTACAGACTGTACTTATATACTTAACCCAACCTAACTTAAACTGAATTAAAATGTCTAAAATAAGACACATAACATGAGCGAGAGAATAACTTAGACAGAGGTTAGATAAAATACTTACAAAATTTTTATTTCATTCTAAATATTAAGTAGTCTATTTTTTAATTTGTGTGTGAACATTCCATATGTATCTCTGAATATGTTTAGATATCGTTGTAATGAATTATACTTGGCCATTCTTACAGGAGGTGACTTTAGTTCATAGTTTCTAATTGGTATAATGTAAGAAAAAGTTCTTTGAAAACGTGTTTGATTGATTATTATTTTATTTAAGGTAGTGTATGCAACATATTATGTAGAAGTTTATACAAATAAACAATGTCAAAGTAAGTTCTTCTGCTATTTAGTGTCATTGAATTATACTCAGTAAGTTGACCCAAATAAGAAGAGTTAGTAGTATACTTCTTATGCAAAATAAAATTATGTTTTATAAATTTTTTCTGTACATTTTCTAACATTTTTATGTACCTGGTATAGAAAGGACTCCAAACCGTGAAGCAGTAATCTAGTTTCGATTTTACAAAGGAGGAATAATAATAATAATAATAATAATAATAATAATAATAATAATAATGTTTATTGCTTATTACAAAAGTACATTAATAATACAATAATACAATACAATAATACAACACAATAAACAAGACAAACTCCGTAAGGAAAAATTCCTTGAGCGGAGTATGACAAAAAGTTTAAAATTTTTGATAAAAATAATCATCAATAATTCATAAATCTTAATACATGAAATAATCAATCTACAACTAACAAAATAAAGTGAAATGAATAAAATAAAATGCCGGTAGTTCCGTAAAGTAAATTCTTGAGTGGAATATGACATTAAAAGTAAAATGTTAAGAGAGGATATAATATATACACACGCATACACACATATTGATATGGACGGACATACATACATAGGCTTATGATATAATGCTGATATACTGAAATATAATGCTAATTAACTGAAATTGTTTTAGTTATAATCATCACATATTTTATATTATTTGAATTCAATCAGGTTGTGTATTTGTTGGGGAGGTATGGAATATGTGAAGTTTTTTATCCGTTTTTTAAAAGCATATTTGGAATTTATGTTTCTTATCTCACATGGCAAATTATTGTACAGTCGTGGTCCTAAGTAGCTAAAGCTTTTTTGTCCAACCGCTTTGCACGAAAATGGTGGCTGGTATTCAAAGTTTCTTTTTCTTGTGTCATGTACATGCTCATTTTTTTTTTTTTTAGGATTGTCTTATTCAATTGCAGTTTAATGCTGGCATGAACAAAAAACAACTGTCGTGGGTCCATTATATGCGTTTCTTTATATAAAGTGTCTGATGGGTAAAAGTGTTCTTTATTAAATATGACTTTTAAAAGTCTGTTTTGAACAATTACTAAATTGTTCAAAAATTGTTCAAAAGAGATTTATAATGTAAGAAAAAGTTCTTTGAAAACGTGTTTGATTGATTATTATTTTATTTAAGGTAGTTACGTCATACAACAGATTATGTAGAAGTTTATATGAGATTCG
The DNA here is from genome assembly GCA_936432065.2 of Rutpela maculata. Classification (NCBI taxonomy): domain Eukaryota; kingdom Metazoa; phylum Arthropoda; class Insecta; order Coleoptera; family Cerambycidae; genus Rutpela; species Rutpela maculata. The sequence goes on from OW386290.2 coordinate 23,744,598, forward strand.
ACTAATGAATAGTATAGAGTTTTCAGTTGTTTTGTGTCCAGTATATCTTTTAGAACTTTAAACTTGTATACTAAACACTGAATTTTCTTGATGACATAATTAATATGAATATCCCACTTGAGGTGAGGGTCAATCATTATCCCAAAATATTTTACTTTTGTGGCAGCATGTATTGTAAACGCATTTTCAATGTTGAGGTCTTCGAAGCGTGGCAGTGTAGATTTATTGCATGTTATTGGTAAATACACTGTTTTCTCGAAATTAATCGTAAGCAATTTGTGATTAAACCAGTCCTTTATATTTTTCATATCCAACTCTACTTTTGTAAAATCGAAACTAGATTACTGCTCTATGGTTTATTTTTTCCACAATAGTTTTTTCACACTTTTTCGCACTTAAATGATTTGCATACAACCTAAATTTTTATAGCACTTATTTGAAATATTTATCACATATTTACTAAATGTCAGTTTCGAGTCGAATATTACACCCAGATTAGTTTTTGTATAAACTCTTTCCAAATTTTCATTTCCAATTTCGTATTTATAATCAAGCATATTTTTGCATAACGTGAAAGTAACCTTTCATTTATTAACATTAAAGGGCAGCTAATTCTGAACACACCAGTTATATATTTCCCTTATGCCATCTTGTAAAAGCAAATAATAATAATAATAATAATATAATAATAATAATAATAATATTTATTTTAAAATGTATTTTACATGTTACAATATTTTTTTAATAGTATATACTAGAGCTAAATATGCATTCACATGGTTTTTACATTTGGGATAAATATTAAGTAAGCCCCGGGTAAGTTGTTAAAAACTTGAGTGCGGGTGTTGTTTGAATTGTCCATACATATACATACGTATGTATTCATATATGTTCAAATGTATGGTTAATTAATTAGGTTTATAATCTGTACATATGTAATAGTAATTTTAGGTATATTGAATAAAAGTTAAGTAGGGTCAGGTGGCACAGCAATGTAAATTTTTACCTGAAAATACTAGTTTCCATAGTTTTGAATTTGGTTAGTAATGGTTCTTTTTTATCGTGCTACAATTTGTCCAGTGTCAATGAAGTTTTCTAGGTAGTTTTCTGGTAAATCTATTATCCATGCCCTTATAAGTGTTTTTAGGGTTGATTTGTTTTCAGTTTGTTTTAGTTGCTCTTGGGCTATCGTATATAATCTAGGAGCTAGATATGAGAATGATTTTGTTCCAATCGTTTTCTGTGCCCTGGGGATATGTGTCGTGTTCTTATGTCGAGTTTCGTAGTCATGTCTCTGTTCGGTAATTGGAGGTAATTATATTTTATTTGGTATTTTAGCAAGTTTTGGCAATATAGTTGATGAATATTTAGTATTTTATACTGTTTGAATAGTTGTTTACTCGGAAAGGTTATGGGTTTTTTAAACATTATTTTTATTATTCTTTTATGGCATTTTATTAATGGATCTAAATTTCTTTTATTTACTCCACCCCATCCGATTATTCCGTATTTAAGTATTGATTCTACAAGGCCGTAGTATATTATTAACCGTTGTTTGTCGTCAAGGATTATACTGACTTGTTTAAATGTATAATAGAGCCACCTCAGTTTTTTACATAAGTATTCTATTTGGTAGTTCCACTTTAGATGTGCATCAAGTATAATACCTAAGTATTTCACTTGTTTTGCCTGTTCAATTTCAGTATTAGTGTTTTCAATGTTTATCTTGGTGTATGGTGGAAGACTGTTTTTATATGAGCAAGAGGGTAGATATTTGGTTTTTGTTATGTTCATGGTGAGTAGATGTTGGTTAAACCAATTTTTTATAATTTTAATGTTTTTTATAATCCTGATAATCACTAGTTTGTTTAAATATTTTCATACTGATGAATGTTTAACGAAATCTACAATATCATTAGTGAAAACTAAAAATAATAGTGGGCCTAGATTTGAGCCCTGCGGAACTCCTGAATCTGATGTGCAGTAATTCGACTCAAAATTATTAATCATGACATATTGCCGTCGATTTGTAAGGTAAGTAGACATAAATGTTATTAAATCACTAGAGATGGAGAATTTTCTAACCATATTTAGCAATATGCCATGGTCAACGTTGTCAAATGCCTTAGCAAAGTCGGTATAAATCACATCCATTTGTGTATTGTTTGTCAAGGCATCCATTGTAGAGGTCATAGTTTTTCTTTTGAAACCCATATTGAAAGTTAGATATTTCCTGTTTAGCATGTTCATAGAGGTAGTTATATATAATGGTCTCGAATGTCTTAGATAAATTTGATAATACAGCAATATGATGATAATTTATAATTTCTCTTCGATATCCGAGTTAAAAACAAGAGTAATTCGTGCTATTTTCAGTTTATCAGGAAATATTTTATTTCTAAGAGCTATATTGAATATTATTACTAGTGGCTTAACAAATGCTTCCTTGCAACCCTTTATGACATAACTAGGTACACTATCATGCCCCATCGCTTTCTTTGGTTTTAGTTTATCTATTGCCTTAATGACATCAGCATCAGTAATTCCCGAAATGTTAACAACGTATCAGCGATATTCAGAATTTTTCAGCCTGCCTGTCACTTAAAAATGTTCACAGTGCCTAGCAGACTATATGTAGAGCTCAGTCTTTACGTCTCCATGGGACACACAACTCTGGTACCTAGAGTCACTTTATGTGTAACGGGATCATTGTCCTTAACAAAAATTCTTTAATTGATCACGTAAATACAGTTAAGGGTATAAATGTTCCACTACTCAAAATGTATATATCTAAACGTAGATATCAAATCGAAAAGGGAAGTGAATACTTAACGTTCACATATCACTTTTAAAAAATCTGATACGATCATAAAATAAAATACTTTTTATTAATATCTGCAGGAAATATTAATGACGTAATAAAAATATTCAAAAAATATATCAAATTATCACTACAATAATAAAAAAGGAAAATGGATACTTGAGACTGGATTTAGATTAGATTTTACACTAAATTTCCGTCAACTAGATCTTAAAAGATCTTTTATGAGTTCCTTTGTGTTCATAAGTATCCATTCCTCTCCTTATTATTATTATTATTATTATTAGTGAGGCGACGATATGTCGCTATACTTAGGAGCTGTGGCTCATTATGCCTCTGCTACAATATAAAGGCCAGATTCTATTAATCCTACGGAGGCATTCCTTATTTCCTCCAGCACAGAAAAATCAATACCAGAAAAAACATTAAATTCTTGGCTTCTAAGAAACCTCTAATCTGTTTGGATACATTTTTCTCTTCTGGGGGTATTAATATACCTATTTAAATGTTTTGGAATTAGCTAATAACGAATATTTTTGTTACTATCCTGGAGTTGACCTTTGTTCATTCTTTCATTGTCTTTGTACATTCTGTGTTAAAGCAACCTGCAATCTTATTTTATTTAAATTCCTTGTGCTTTGGCACCTATTTATGTATTAAGTTTGACTATTTGTTTAACTCTCTGTAGACATTCCCAAGCGTTGTTGCGTAAAAAGTTAGAGCAATAAGTAGTTCTTCCTAGTTACTGTTGTATTTTAGAGCTCACAAACCTAAGGCTTAAATTTCTACCTGAAAGAGAGTAGGAGTATGTCTTAAGACTTTTAATAACCTATATTTTGGGTCGAATACTCGGGCACCAACCCACTCCTTCTCTAATCAATTCGTCTGTATACCAGATAAGTAAAATTCGTCTCCAGCTGTGGTCCTCCAAAGCTACATACCTAATGGTCAGTCACTTCAAATATCCTATCTCCAAACACCAACTCCTCATAAGCTTGAATGCATTTTAAATCGCCCTACCATGGTTAGGTCATCGCCACAATTTTGGGTATTAAGTCCATATTCACTCAGTATTATTAATGACTCTGAGTTTACCGCGTTTACCAGGAATATTTTCATACGGTCGGTATGAGATCGCTAACATGTGTTAGCTACATCAGATGTCCACTCTTGTATTTATTATATTTCTAAATCGTAAATTGTCTAAAGATGGCAAAACATTATGCTCGAAATGTCTGACGAAGAATGTATGGTAATACCGGATCAAGCTGAATTTTAAATACCCAACATTTCTTGCAGTCTTGAGCATTTGTCTGAAGATGGAACGAAATATTTTCGAAACGTCAAGGTATATATAAAACACATCATTTGCTATGTAACAAAGCTTACTCTGTGGTTTCACTTCTATTGTTCCAAGACATTAATTGAATATAATAAATATATAGTCGGATTTTATTTAAATTATATATCAGCATACCTGAACCATTAGCAAAAAAATGTTAATAACAGTTTTCTTCAAAGTGGACGTTCGATTAACATTTATTTAAATTATTATTTATTATTTTTTTAAACAGTAGTATTGTATGCTCGACATGGTCATATATTTATATGCATGTAAATTCGGAATAAAGTTGTGCTCTAAAATTGTGTTAAACCATAACTTGCCAAACGTGTAATTTTACATCCGACTTACTTCACTTTTACTTTACTTCACAGACAATCCAATTTGCTGGGACCAACATTGTCGGCATGTTTTGAATTCGTTAGTAAAAGTGAGCTGGTCTGCTGGAATTTCAGCAATCTTTAAAACATACCTACAAAGTTGGCCTCAGCAAGTTGGACAGTCTGTAGACGCCATTATACAGTTTGATTAAATTTATTATTTGAATTTTATGTTGTTTATAAACTTTTTCTAGTAAATCGTGAGCATATCTTTATTTTCTCATGTTCAGTTGCAGCTAACTTTTATCGTAAAATACTCGATAAACTTTGGAAATAAATTATAGTATTTACCTCATTAACAAGAGACATGCCATTTAATTATTACATTATTAGCGATGTACTTTAATTTTTATTTTATATCTACAACAGCTGCTTGTAAATATTATTCATTAGCCATATATTTCTCACATCAAAGGTCTGTAAAGTCATTAACGGCTATAAAACTGCATTCAAAATGTCATTATAGTAATACTCGTATGCTTAAACTAAATAAAAGCGATCGTATCTACATACAGGATGTTTTGACTCGAAAACTATTAAATAAAATAAGTTTCTGTAAAATTCATATTAAGCAGGACATCGATGTTTATTAAAAATAGTCACTTTAATCATTCACTCACGAAACTGACCCCCATTTTGACTTTTTCAAATTATGTTTTCTCGATGATTTTGGAAATCTAATAAACTTGCGAATACAGGGGTATGTTATACTTGGTATAAATAATTAACAAAACTACTACAAAACACTAAGAACAGTCCTCTGTGGTAACTATAACATTAGTGTTCTTCCAAATTATATTTTTTTTCAATTTTTACACGGTCTTAAAGACGGATGTTTTGAGTGTTTTGTATTTCCAAAATCACTGAAGAATGTGGTGGTGTAATTTGAAAGAATAAAGTTGACAGTCAGTTATAAAGAGTAGTTTGTGAGAGACTGATTTTAGTGATTATTGTTTAGACATGTTTAGACTTTTGCATTTTACAGAAACATGCATTTTACAGAAGCTTATCACCTTTAATAGCTTTCGAGATAATTGGGCTGCTGCTCTGAGTTAGAATTTTAGGAGAATCTGTGTCAAACAATAACAATTATTCATAAAAAATTATTAGAAACATGTATAAGTTGAAAATAAAGCCTTATGATATTACAATATTAATTATAAAGATGCATTTAAAACGGCGATGAAATCATAACGACAGTCTGCAGAGAAGTTAATTATAAAACGACGAAAAACGGGTCTAATTTAGAAACTCTTTGACAGTGACGGAGAAAAAAGAGAATCAGTTGAGTTTGGATTATATTTAATGTTAATGTCGATATTTTTTTATTTCTATCCCCACAGGCTCTCCCCTTGGATTTTCCAAGTGAATTGGTCGTTCCATTTAGTTCGGCAACAAGCAACATCATACAAATAAGAGAAATAATGCACCCTTGGACCAAACACAAATTACCTTACCAGAATCTTTTGGCGGCACTTGTAGTCACCCTAACCTTTACCAAAGTATGACCTATTTAATCTATATTTCCCACCTATCCTGTCCAACTTTTCTTCGATCAATTTTGTCATTTTTTGTTTGTCACATTTTTGCTTCTAAATTATTTTATCAAACTATTTAAAAAAAGCACAACATTTAGAACCCAAAAAAATTTTATGATAAAATCAGCGACCCGTCATAGCCGCTCTCCCTTTGTATTCTATTGCCTGTAGCGGTTTTTTTTTTCGACAAGTCGGCAAGCTATGCGAGTGTTTTATTATTAATTTTTTACTGTTTTTTAATGTTTAAATTGTCAAACCCCTAGACATTTCTTTACACATCGCCCTAATAAACCTGCTGCACAAGTAGGAGTAGGACCTTACTTTAACTTACTAGTGAAATATTTTTGTCAAACTTCTCTATACGTTTCCTTAAATATTTAAGGAATAAAAACCAAACTGCAACAGTTATTCTCCGGACTAATGCCCCGCCGAGCGCTGAATTACGAATGACAAGCCTGACCGCGTTAAGTGCAATAACTATGTATTGCCACAAAACGTTAAAGTTTCGATTGCAACAGACACCAGCCGAAAGACTTATTCCTACTCAAAGGAGCTTTCGTGCCAGCCACGCCACACCTCTTGCAGATTGCAGTTTCGAGCTATTGGCTCTCGTCAGTGCAAGGTAGGTCTGAGATGGCTGAAACGAGGCCCTTGTTCACTCTTGGTACATGATGAGATTTATAAAACCACAACATGCAATAAAAATGGCAGGCTCCATCCTCTTACGTTAACTATTTTAAATTCTATCTCGATGTCGTTGCTCTTCAGCCCTGCACTTGCCACGGCGGCCCGGTTTCGTGGATATTCGGCTGTATCAGGTTGCTAGCATATAAATGATCAATATATTTGATTTGATTTGGTCATACCATCTTATACTGTTCCTAAAAGAGTATCCGTGTGTTACATGTAATCAAAACTGTTTATAGCCGTTTCAGAGAGAAAAATTATTTTCCACCATTTTGCTGTTTTTTACAAATTCTCTCTCCCCACATTTGAGTTAATATCGATTTTGCGATTTTTCACTCCACTAGTAAAATAAAGAGCAAGAAAAAATAGCATCTACTTAGGAATAAATAAAAAACGCATATTATGCTGGAAAATTGAAACATCTATGTACCAAAATGACACTAAACGTCTTCAGATCTGCATCAAAAGTTTTTCAACTCATATAAGGTAAACTCTTGCCAAGGTCAGTTGGAAAATCATAAAAGAAGGACGACCAAGCGCCAACGTATGATTTGTGCCGCTGTCAAGATCATCGTCGCTTTTTCAATTGAGAATAGATAGACTCTACCAATATTACCGTTCTGCCAAATTTCATCAAAATTATACATACATATCTATGTACACACATTCATATATTCGACATTTTTTTAAAATGACTTTCTCGTGAACTTAAAACGCAAAGGTCTTATCTCAATTTTTGATTTTAAACCAACTGCGTCGGCACTTATGCCACTTAGTGGTTCTTGTGGTTCTTGAGAGTGAATGGACGTAGTATTTTTTGAAGGGATTTGCGTATGAGATGAAATGAGATTTTAAGGTAAACTATAAACTTTATTATTTTGTGACATTAATTACATTAATTATTATATGTCTATCTTGACAGTGACAGCTACATGATTTCCTGATATTTACAACATATAAACTTCATAGTGCCTCAAAATGGGTTCGAGGACGGAAGAAAGGTTTTATCTATTACTTATTCTATACTAATGTGTATAGTATATATAATTAAACCTATAAGTATGTGGCTCAATCTTCTAAACAACATCCTCCCCCCTTTGTTGAAGCATTGTCTTCAACAAGTTTCCTGAGGTAAAGGGCATAATTTACTAATAGGGCGAACAAAAAGCCGTTCTGTGTTCTAACCTTAACTACTTTAACCTTTTTATCGGGGCCTGGCATTATTTGGATAATACGATCTTCCTTTATGAGAACAACCATATTTTCCTTTAAACTGGGATAAGGTTTGAACCACTTAGGGCGATTTTGCAAACAGTTTAAATATTCAACCGACTATCGTTTGCAAAAGTGCATTTTACTGCATTGTTGCCAAAATGGTAGTCGATTTTCGGGTATTTTTGAAACGTCTTTTTCGGGAAAAGTAGATAAAGGTTCACCTATGAGAAAGTGACCGAGAGTTAAATAAGTGAGATCAGAGGGCACACGACAAATCGGTCGCGAGTTTAAGATAGCTTCTATTTGAGCTAGAACTGTAGATAGCTCTTCAAATGTGAGGTTTCTGTTTCCTACAATACGACGAATGTGGTATTTCGTGGATTTAATTCCAGCCTCCCATAATCTATCCTAATGTGGGCTATTAGGGGGAATAAATTTCCAATCGATTTCTCTCGCAGTTAAATAATCTTGTATTGAATTGAGATTAAATTTTGCAAAGAATACTACATTCCATTCACTCTCAAGAACCCCAAGAACCAGTAAGTGAAATTAGCACTTAAATAAAGCATAAGTGCTGACATAAGTAGTGGTCCTTCTGTTATTTATTCTATACTAATGTGTAAATATGATTAAATCTATAAGTATGTGGCTCAATCTTCTAAACCACAACAAACTGCAGTAACCTCCCTATTTTTGTTGGTGGGTGGGGAAGTCCAAATGTGATCCATAGCAACGAAAATAGCTATTTATATAACTAATAAGCAAATGAAAGTCATTCGCGAATGTGAAATTTCGCCTACACTCTGCATTAACATGCTGCATTCAAGTATTCAAACCACAATCAAAACATGTTGGTTGCCTGGAATAGTACTTTTCCCGCTGAAGCGAGTAAATGTAATTTTCGCACTGGTGAGAAAAAGCATGTTATTTTGAAACCAAAATGACAATCTTGTTTACTTTTTGAAACGGTTGTAGGAAATAGCTATTTATGATATGTGTTAAAACTGATATTTTATTTTGCGAAAAGGAAAGTTTAGGACACTATTTTTGCCACAAACACTATTAAAAGTTGATTGAAGGTGATAAAAGGTGAAAACAAAACGAATATTTTGGACAATGTTAAAAATAGCTGATATTTGGCCCCCATCGTGGAACGCTTAAGACCCAAAGAAAATGATTGGAAAAGGCTCAAAATTAATAAAAATACGTCTTCGTGGTATCAAAAGACTGGGGAAAGTTCTATTTCACCCCTGAAAGCATAAAATTGCTGTGAATAATAGCACATACTGAATGTGAAAATTATATTTATTTTATAACTAATCGGTATCAATTCAATAGAAATAACAAAAGGATATTCACACCCTATGCAGGGGGTGGAATGCCATACATAGCACCTAATATTAAAAAAGGTACCAAGGTGATTAAAAAAACTCGGAATGTAAAAAGGATCGCCTCCTCGTGGTGAATTCTGGAAAACGCAATAAATGATCTTCCTTGCAAGTAGGTAGGTATCCATTTGCATATTTACTGTACCCTTTTCTCCAACAAATTAAGTTCAATAGCTTACCCAGAAGTATCTTTAATATAACTAGAGAAAATAAACCAACCATTTTCAACCCCTTACAGTGATTAGCCATCTTTTATATCTATCTATGAAATGCAGACATAACCAATAGAACCTTTCATTTTACTTTAATTTTCTCTGTAAATATTCTGCACTAGATGCTGTTCTAACATGTCTAAATAACGGCAGTTTTTCTTTAAGTAATCAGTTTAATTGTTGATATAATATTTTATTATGATTCTATACATCTATTTCATAAAATGAAAATCTTTTTTTTTCTAATATTACATTATCTAAAGTGCCTGTCATCCCTAAACTGGAGTTGATTTTCATTCATTTTAGTCACCTTGTTTCCTATTTTTGTATTTGAAGCGGTGAATACGATTCTGCCACCTGAATATGGCAGTTTGGTTATTTTCGAGGTTGCTAAACAACTCGCTATTTGTTCTTTATTAAAAAAACGTGTTGACTAAAACCATACAGATCTATTATAATATTACGTACTGTAAATATTTTTTATATTCATATACTATTCATATACTTAATATTTTTCTTAATAAGGATACTCACGTCAAGACAAAGTGGATGTCTGTCCCTTTTACTAGTAGCAAATAATTTGGTGCATTACTAAGTGCCGTGGCATTTTTTTAGTATTAGAGACTGTGAGGTCAGGATCAGTTGAAGATCTGGCTCAACTAGTATTGAAAAATCATTTTGTACATTTTTAATCACTTTGGTATCTATTTTTTTAATATTAAGTGCTGTGTATGGCGCTCTACTCTCTGAATAGAGTAGGAATAGGGATAGTTTTTACCCTTTTGTTATCTGTATTGAATCGATAGCTAATGGTTATCATAAAATGAATTTAATTTTTACATTCAGTATAAGCTATTATTCAAAGCAATTTTAGAGGTTGTTTTTATGTTTTTAGGGGTGAAATAGAATTTTCCCCAGCCTTTTAATACCACGAAGATGTATTTTTATTAATTTTGAGTCTTTTCCAATCATTTCCTCTGGGTCTTCGTTCCGCGATGGGGGCCAAAAATCTGCTATTTTTAACATTGCCGTTTTGATGTCTCTCAATAATTAAATTTATAAAATGTCACAGTATATCAAGTTTAATATTCCCAACCAAAGCATACAAAAACTCACTGCCACCAATAGAAGAGAGCCGGCCGTCGAATATCCTATGAATAAGATACATGAAAAACTTTTTGCGAGTGATTAGTACTACCACAGTCCTAAAGGGAGCCACCTTTTATACGACCTAATTTTGCCCGCGTCATGGATTTTTGACCTCACTTCCGGTTACGATTTTTAATGTTTTCTTAAGTCATCAATGGTCCCTTGGGGTAAAACTTTTACCCCACCGGACCTGGACATGTATTCCCCCGTTTTCGAGGGCGGGGAACACGATGGTGACCATAGTTTTCGACCTAGCGTCCAACAGCTACCCCTAAATCGAAAAAACCACCCCGTTCCCGATTTTCCGGCGCTACGCTTGCGAGGGCTTACCAGATCTGGTTTTCTTAGTCAGATTGAATAAAATAAGTAAATATTGACCACAGGTGACCTAACCCACTCCCGAGGGTTGAAACTACCCTCACCCCCAATGACTAAAAGCTACGAAAACAGCGAAAATCAGCTTGAAAAACGGTATATCCTCGTTTTCGAGGGCGAGGAATACGATGGTGATAATATTTCCCGACTTACCCTTCACCACTACCTCTAAACCTGAATACCACCCCCTTTCCGATTTTCCGGTGCTAGGCTTGCGAGGGCCTGTCGTATCGTTTTTATTTTGGTCAGTTAGAATAAAATAGTTAAATATTTATCATAGGTGACCTAACCAACCCCCGGGGGTTGAAACTACCCTCACTCCTAATAACTAAATGCCACGAAAACAACGAAAATCAGCTGGAAAGCCGTATACCCTCGTTTTTGAAGGCGGGGTATACGATGGTGACAATATTTCCCGACCTACGCTTCACCCACTACCCCCAAATCGAAAGAAACCCATCCCCTTTTGCGATTTTGGTTCTTGTACACACACTAAATCACAATTCAATTTTTTTTTTCACCCTTGTCGTCAATATTTATTTATGTTATTCAAATTGACCAAAAAAATACCGATTCGACAAGCCCTCGCAAGCGTAGCCCCGAAGAATCGGAAAAAGGAAAAAGGGGTGGTTTTTTTGATTTGGGGGTAGCAGTTGGATTCTAGGTCGAAAGATATTGTCACCATCGTATTCCCCAGCTGATTTTCATTGTTCTCGTGGCATTTAGTTATTAGGGATGAGGGTAGATTCAACCCGGGGGGTGGGTTAGGTCACTTGTGGTAAATATTTAACTATTTTATTCTAACTGACCAAAAAAAAAAAACGATACGATAGGCCCCCGCAAGCCTAGCACCGGAAAATTTGAAAAGGGTATTTTTAAAAAGGTATTCAGGTTTAGGGGTAGTGGGTAAAGGGTAGGTTGGGAAATATTATCACCATCGTATTTCTCGCCCTCGAAAATCGGAGTATGCCATTTTCCAATATTTACTTATTTTATTCAATCTGACCAAGAAAAACCAGACCTGGCAGCCCTCGCAAGCCTAGCACCGGAAAACCGGAAAAAGAGGTGATTTTTTCGATTTGGGGTAGCAGTTGGACGCTAGGTCGGAAGATATTGTCACCGTCTGTTCCCCGCCCCCGAAAAGGGGTAGTCTTTCGGTCCGGTGGGGTAAAAGTTTTACCCCAAGGGACTGTTGATGACTTAAGAAAACATTAAAAATCGTAACCGGAAGTGAGGTCAAAAATCCATGACGCAGGCAAAATTAGCTCGTACAAAAGGTGGCTCCCTTTAGGTCTGTGGTGGTACTAATCACTCACAAAAAGTTTTTCATGTATCTTATTCATAGGATATTCGACGGCCGGCTCTCCGGCTACAAGTTAATAAAAGACTATTAAAAAAAAATCGCTGCCCAAGGAATCACTACTTCCACATACGATTTTTTATCTAAGTCACTCACAACGAAAAAATTTTGTATGTGGAAATAATTGTTTATGGAACTTTAATAATATAATATTTGAAATCCTCTACCCCAAAAACCCATAAAACGATACCCCACATCGGTAGCGGGGTGGTAGTGGGGGTGGATGAAGTAAAAAAACATTTTGAGGTTTCTGGTTCTTGTACACACCCTAAATCACAATTTTTTTTCATCCCCTTTAATAATGGGGTGGGGGTGGTAATGGGGGTGGCTAATGCCAAAATTTTTTTTGAGACCTCAACTTCTCTTGTATATACTAAATACCAATTTTATGGACTCTTACCTGCTTGATTTACCTATTTTCCACAAATTTACCCCAATTTACCCCCCAACCCTTCGACGGAACAAGATGAAAATATAATCTAGTTCTAGATCTCGTTAAAGTACATGTGTGTACCAAATTTCAAGTTAATATCTCAAACGGTTCCAGAGTAAACGTGCGCACAAGAAAAGTTACAGACAGACCGACAGACAGACAGACCGACAGACAGACAGACCGACAGACCGACAGACCGACAGACCGACAGACCGACAGACAGAAATTTTTTTTTCGCTCAAACTTAAAATCTCGACGTTTCGTGACATTCTAAGCCCATTTGAACAATAAAAATTTTTAAAAATTTTTTTGTCGTTACTATACTTCCACTGGATGTGGAAGTAATAAGCAATTTTTAACACTGGGGCCATAAAATGGCATTTTTGACACCGACGACGAACATTCAAAAGACTACTTAATGGTGTTTGTGGAAAATAATATTATTTTAATAGTACCAAATAACAGGTTGTTGTTTCAAAAAAAACCGCTGCCCAAGGAATCACTACTTCCACATCCAGATTCTCTATCCAAGTCACTCACAACGAAAAAACTTTGTATGTGAAAATAATTGTTTATGGAACTTTAATAATATAATATTTGCAATCCTCTACCCCAAAAACCCATAAAACGATACCCCACATCGGTAGTGGGGTGGGGGTGGTGATAGGGGGGTGGTAATGGGGGGTGGATGAAGTAAAAAAAATATTTTGAGGTTTCTGGTTCCTGTACATACACTAAATCACAATTGTTTTTGTCATCCCCTTTAATAAGGAGGTGGGGGTGATAATGGGGGTGGCTAATGCCAAAAATTTTTTTGAGACCTTAGCTTCTCTTATATATACTAAATACCAATTTCATGGACTCTTACCTGCTTGATTTACCCATTTACCCCAAATTTACCCCAATTTACCCCCCAACCCTTCGACGGAACAAGATGAAAATATAATCTAGTTCTAGATCTCGTTAAAGTACATATGTGTATCAAATTTCAAGTCAATATCTTAAACGGTTCCAGAGTAAACGTGCGCACAAAAAAAAGTTACAGACAGACGGACCGACAAACCGACAGAGAGACAGACCGACACACAGACAGAAATTTTGTTTTCGCTCAAACTTAAAATATCGACGTTTCATGACATTTTAAGCCTGTTTGGACACTAAAAATTTTTAAAAATTTTTTTGTCGTTACTATACTTCCACTGAACGTGGAAGTAATTGTTATGTCTGCGCGAAATTCGTAAGACTAATTTCTATTCAGAGAATTTATACATTATGGCAATGATACGATAATTAGTCATATCATTTTATCTACTCCATACAATAATTAATAATATATTCACTATTTATTAAGCAGGTGAATAAAATAATAATTAAAAAAATATTAGTTTATGTCCCCACGTTTACATCATAAAATTATAATTTTCACATAATTATAATAAATATTAAACACATTTCTGTCGCTTTAATTAAATCGTATCATTTTGTTTAGAAATCAACATAACTTAAACCTAAGCAAATATCGCCAACTGTAAATTCAGCGATAAACATGACAAGTAAACAAACAACTCACCTTGTTCACGTGTGTAAAATCCCGACAATTCACTTCACAACATACGGACCGATCGCGGGCAAACCTTCAAGTGATAGCTTGTTGATCAAGAAAGCGTCGCTCATGCGCCCTCGACGCCCGAGACGTCACTTTCCACGTGGTAAGCGTCGCTTTCACCCACACAGACACCCACATTTACAATAGTTGTCAATCATTCGGGAAATGTAGATCTGTGGAGTGGCGCTCGCCTAAATTCATGTAAATTCGGGATTTCGGTGTCCCTCAGGATCCCAGGAGATTGCCGGATGAGCGACTTGGCAGATCCTTAGTAAATATAGGTCAACTAACACCCTACATTTCCTTTGGCTTGAAGGGCGGTGGGACGTTTTAACATGGTTATATCGAGTTATGGCAAGTTCTGTATGTTGATAAACGTTTAGGTAATAGCAGATAATTAATATGAAAACCCATGTCTTTCGTTGTAGTGTCAATGGTGTTACAAGATAACAAATACAAATTAGGTAATACTATGTGTCTACGTATATATCTAAAAGCTGTGCATTATATTGCATTGTTAATTTGTAATATATTTGTTTTTCTGCGACTATTGAATAACTCAATAGTATTATCGACACATTTTAGAAAAATTGTATGTAAAAACAAGCTTTTATTGTTATTTAGATGTGCTAAAACAAAAAAAATAAAATTAAATGTCTTAAAAGCTTGTCACGAGCAAGAAGTTCGTACAGGCATTAATTTTGGTTGCCAGAGATTGTAAGTATAAAGTATAAGTTATTATTATTATACTATAAATTCTGGATTAATAAATAATACATTTGGAGTATCTCAGGTCTCCGTTCTGGACCCAACGCTCTTTCTCATTTTCACTAACGACTTGCCCAATAATAACGTTCGAGCAAAATCTGCTCTAGATGCGGGCGATACAACGTTACTATATAGAAATATTAATGCATTATTGTCCAGGGAGCACTATTCAAGACCAGTGCTTGTCAAATATATTAACCCAAGAGTGCCTGTTGTTTGATTTATCATACAGAGGTTAGGTTGTCTCTAATGAAGTGTAAACAAATCCAGTGTGTAAATTCAATGATTTTACTCATCTAAAGTGTTATTTGCATATATAGACAGACAATAAGCTTAGGACAAAAATTTGATTGTTTTATACTTAAATAAGTTATAACCGAGCGTTCTATAACCAGTAAATTTCTACGCAGCAGAAAATGAGCTCATGGTAAGCTTATGTTTCACAATTTTCATTTGAAAGTAATTTATTTGACTTTTATTCATGTAATAATTCTTTATACATATTATAAGGTGTACTTATACCATTTCATAGTCATATCAATTCTTTCTGTAATTGCAGCAACGGAAAAAACTTTCCGTATGATATATCATACGGTAGGCAGATGACGGTATGAATGTTAGTTTTGTTTCAGAACTTCTTTTTGATTGGATAAGGCTATGGAGCCTTATTTTGGCCGTAACAATATGGAGCAATTTATAAAGGGAAAGCCAATTCGCTATGGCTTTAAATTTTGGTGCATCACAACCCCCCAGGGGTACTTATTGAAATTCAACCCCTACATGGGCAGTGGGGATAAAATCAAGGGTAAAACTTTGGGATCGATCCAGTGTCACCGAGAAACTTTGTATGAGATATATTCCCCCGCATTCGACCATATATTTGGATAATTTTTTCAACTCCTTACGATTACTTGAACTTCTGCAAAATAATGAAATTCATTGGTATTGGTACAATCCGCTCTGAACGTATAGAGAAAGCTCCTTTAAAAGAGCTGCAAAAAGAAAAACGACTTCTCATACTCTGATTGACTCTAATAGTGGTATTCAACTCATCAGATGGCATGACAATAGTCAAGTGAATATCGCAACCAACATCAAAAACAAAGACATTTGTTTGATAAAAGGCACGTGCAAAATATGGTCTAAACAACAAAGGAAGCAAGTTGATGTGGATCAACCGACACTTATAAGTCTCTATGACCAAGGAATGGGAGGTGTGGATATGTTCGTTAAAATGAGAGGACTCTATCCTATACGAATCAGATCTTGCAAATGGTATTGGGCAATAATTCGCTTTTGCTTGAATGGATCGGTAGTGAACATGTGCGTTTTGTCTATCCAAAAGTATTCTGCAGTTTTTGAGGAGAATTGTTCTCACAATTTTAACTGTCCCTGAAGATTTAGCTGGCCCCAAACCAAAATGTAGTAGGAATATATTGAAAGAGGTCAGATATGAAAAAACTGATCACCTGATTGACAAAATTGCTACACAAAGACGTTGTGGATATTGTGGCAAATGTACAAAATTTTCTTGTGTCAAATGTAATATAGGATTACATCCAGACATATGCTTTCGAAGATATCATATCCCTTCTATGTGATATATTCTACTACTTTCTCTTAAATTTATGGAATATTTGTATTATAATGAATACATTGTTTTCATAATATTCTACATGCATATTCCTATGGTATGATATATCATACGTCAAAAAAATTGGTGAAAATGCACAGGAATAAATCAAATGTGGTTTGGGGGGTACTGATAAGCCCTAAATGAAGGTCAATCGATATTTTTTTCAAATGTTTTCCAAAAAAAATTACTCGGGCACTATTGGGTTAATGTTAAACAAGAATATGGCAGGAACAATTAGTTTTTAGTTTAAATCATCTTATAGTTTCAAATGTGTTTAAACCGCCAATGGCTCTCTTATATCTACGAGATCTAGATTCGTCTGAGAAACGAGGCGGGGTCCTACAGCCCATAGTGGCATCCGAACCACTTTTTAGAGATAATTTACTATAAAAAATGTTTTCGTTAGGTAAGCTTAAAATGCAAGCTAGACGCTATAACCACTGAGCTACCGACCACCTTCTAGTAAACAACAATAATATTCTATCCACGCTTTGTGTTATATCTCTAAATATTCATATTGACAATAAATTAACGTAACAATTTCTTATGTAATAAAACATAAAAAAACTTATTTTGAGAAGTTTTATGAATTGTGTATCACAGACAACGATATAAGCAGCTTATAGATTTATTCACTCTGCAGACATCTGTTTTTTGGTTTGGGGTTACTCTTCTACATGGTTACTCTTCACATGTTACAGCAATGATCACTATCACTGAACTATACTACATAATGGAAATTTCACTAGGATACGCCTACTCGTTCTAGAAGGAGAGGGAAACAATAAGGGTCGCACTGTATTACAATGAGGTCACTATCCTCTCCATCTCTTTCCAACGATGACGCAGTTATCGTTCCATTATGTAGTATAGCTCACTGATCACTATGCAAAGAAAAGCAAAATAATTACGAGTTTCAGAAATGAATGCAAACTCGAGTACTTAGAGAAGTGCTAAAAATTCCAACTTTAGGCAGCACATACATATATAGTGCACTATGTGAGTCGGACGAAAACCCGACTATTGTCTGATGCAAGCAGATTAGTTCTCCTCTCCGTTTTCGAGGATGCTGAACACCGTGGTGGTGACAGAATTTCTCGTTGGGGTGAGTCACCCCCGCAAACGGACCAAAACGGAGACTAACTCGTATTATAATTGTTTCAGGGACTCTTACTTGGTGATCCACCGTTTTCGAGGACGCTGAACACCGTGGTAGTGGCGAAATTTCTCGTTGGGGTGACCCACCCCCGCAATCGGCCAAAGACCATCCCCAAACGGAGGTTAACTCGTATTATAATAGTTTGAAGGACTCTTACTTGGTGATCCCACGTTTTCGAGGATGCCGAACACTGTGGAGATGGTGGAATTCCTATCCGGGATGACCCACCCCCGTAAATTGCCAAGAACAACCCTCCAAAGGGGTGATAGTGCGCTTTCAGCATATCCCCGGACAAAGCTCCCCCCCCCCCTTTTTGAGGATGCTACACAGGAAAAATACATTAAGATGTCACCTCGATCTCATCAACAAAGTAGTCATCTTCATTTACTGTGGAGCTGAAAAAAGATGAATGTATATATTTTTTGGGAAAAATGGGTTTATATAATAATTGAAACATCTGATTTATTTAATTATAATATATTATATAAAATATTTTTATTGACGCAAACAATTACTGCATATATTATTACGCTGGCTTTTCTTACATTATAAAATACTGTGACTATAAAAAAACAATAATTAAATCAATAACTTTATTTATTTATTTTTTTATTTTAACTTTATTTTTTACGTTATTTGAACCCATGCAATTACACTCATTATGAAAATGCGAAAGGGTATTTTTTTGCCATTGAGGGGGTGAACGAGTGTCAAGTACTCCATTCGTGGTCCTCTCCGTGTTTGGCATGCTTGAAAATGGGAAGGAAATTTTTTTTTGTCCAGTGGTTTGATGAGAGCGCTCTCTCATCCCTTTGGAGGGTGGTTATTGGCCGTTGAGGGGGTGGGCGAGTGTCAGGCACGCGTCCCAGGGTCTTCCCCATAATTGGCATGCTCGAAAACGGGGGATCAATAAGTTAGATTCCGTGAAACATGATCAATACGCGTTTGGGGGTGGTTTTTGGCCGTTTGCGGGTCACCCCAACGAGAAATTCTACCACCACACCACGGTGTGCAGCTTTCTCGAAAACGGGGGGAAGAACTATTTTGGTTGCATCAGACAATAGTCAGGTTTTTCGGGTCTTTTTCCTACTCACACAATCCAATAATATTGCAATGTCTTCTTTGCATTAAAAAGACTGAGACAATGTATACAGCACGAGATCAGGTTCATTCATATTTTACCAGCAATAATGATAAATTAAATTTGGACTTTTCATGGCTCTCAAAAACACGCGACGGAATAGGTTATCAATGTTATCATACAATAAAGTTTTTTAACGCATTACCTAGTAACATCAACAAACTGGACTATAGACATTTCAAAATTGTGATAAAATTTTTTAATGAAGATCAAGGCTTTTTATAATGTTGGTGAGTTTTTTTATGCTGACTGGTCCACTGTGTGATATGATATGTAATATTGTCCTATATTTTATATTATTTATAGATTATTTCGTGTAGTAACCGAACCATGTATGTTCACCTATTTAAATACTTTTCGTATAATGCACCATATAACTTACTTTATTTACTCAAGAAATCACATAAAATATAAATGAAGAAAAAAGGTAAGCAGGACAATTTTTTACAATAATATACGCGATACATTAAAATTACTTTTTAGCCGTTTAAATTAATATGCTGGCTTAAAAATAAGCATGATATGTTCAATTAGGAGCATTTTTTTTCCTTTAGTTATATTCAGTTGTTAAAGTTTTATATTTCGTGATTTTTAATTTTTTGCATATAAGCAAAAAGTCACAAAGTGTTTTTATCTATTTTTCTTACATAGTTACATGAAGAAATGGTGATTTTATTAATTTGGTACCATTTTTTCCTTATCGTTACGTACATGGAGACAATCTAACATAAATTGCTTTCCTAATACGTTTTTATAGAAGGTGAATTTACGTATAATTATTACTTATTGCACCTGTTATATATTAAGATTACTGTGTATATAATAAAATTTCACCAACAATATACTAAAACTGTTAATACAAATTTGGCTAAAAATAAACCATATGTGTTTTCCTGGGTGTCGGCCCACGCTACATGTTCTAACAATACAATTCACAGGATTTATAGCCCATCTTAGGTACATCAGATGGTTATTTCGTTTAAGGACTCTTATATCGTACACACTTGAGTTGAGAAATCTTGGATTTCTTATTATGCGTATGCGATTTCCAGAAAAAAATAATATATTAATTTACAAGGGAAGTAAGGAAGATTTGCGCTACCGAGGCTGTGGTTTGATTCGGACAGTCGAGGTAGTGTAAATCCTTCCCTTGTAAAATACAAAAATTTTTTCACTATCGGTACATGCTTTTATTTAATAACATATTTTTGTTAATGTTAAATAACAATTTGGTAGGTATTTTAATCTCGCTGAGCAATATTAAATAGTAGCCTTTGCGCTGTCAAGGTAGTGACTGTTTGTTGATAAGCCAAAACAATTATAGGAATTTGTGAAGTTGTAACAAAAATAGTTATTTATTAGGCTAGTGAGTTATGTTACATATAAGTCAGGCAAGAAGAGTTTAGTCCGCAGCCCGAAGGACGAGTGGGCTAATTTTCTTAAGTGACATATATGTAATAACTCGCGTGTCTAATACAACATTTTAGCACTCTCAACGATTTTATCCAGCACTTTCATATAAATGCTTTTTCAGTGACAAACAATAAAATTATTAAAATGTCATGTCATCGATTTTTTGTTATTTGTCAATGTCAAAGTCAACAGTGTTTCTCTAAAAATATAAAATACAAGTAGCTTATTGCTAAGTAGATTCTGAATGGATGTGCCGAGAAAGCTGTGGTTGTTTGTAACCAGGGCAGGGGATTGTTTAATAAACATTGTGTAATTAGCATCAAAATGGAAAATTGTGAAAGATATAATATGGAAATTCCAACCGATATTTTGCAAGAAGCCAAAGAAGCTACAGCCAATTTAATTCCAGAAAAGTCCAAATTAACCTATTTTAAAGAATATCTACAATTTGAAAATTGGATGAAAAAAAAGAGGAGTTAGTTCTGTAAACGAAGAAGTGCTTCTCGCTTCCTACATTTGAGTAAAAAAATTGCACCTTCTTCGATGTGGACTAAATATTCTATGATAAAGGCGACTTTTAAAAGTATACAGGAACTTTGATATAACAAGATATGGAAAACTTGTGGCATACTTAAAAAGCCGATCAAGAAATTTCAAACCCAAAAAGGCCAAAATTTTGGAAAGAGCACATATCGAACAATAATTGACGGATGTCCCTGACGATGAGGATCCTATGTCAAAGGTAGGTGTTTATTATGATGTTCTTGCTTTTATGTATTTAATTGTTTGGGTTTTTTAGGTTGCATTGATATTGGGAGTTTGCGGTGCCTGCCGTTGCGGTGAACTTAAGCGTCGAAGATTTAAAAAATAAAGAACAATATCTATATATATCCATAACAGATACCAAGACGAATAAATCAAGAAATTTTACAGTTTTAAATGAAAGATTTTCGGTAAACCCACCTGATTTGATTAGGAAATATGTGTCTTTAAGATCGTCTCATAAAAGATTTTTCGTAAATTTTCAAACGGGAAAATGCACCGTCCAATGCGTTGGACTAAATAATCCCTCAAAAATCCAAGAATTGATTATTTTCAATTGCCAGATGCAGATTTGTATACTGGCCATAGCATGCGCCGTTCCTCGGCAACTCTTTTGGCCAATGCTGGGGTGACATTACCACCCTTAAACGTCACGGTGGGTGGAAATCATCCACCGTGGTGGAGGGTTATTTGGAAGATTCAGTCTCAAACAAGATTGTTATTGCTAGAAAAATACAGGGAGAGCAGCGCAACGAGTCAGGCGATACAGACGTCGTTACTAGTATAGAGAAAAATTGTGTACAGCAGTTTTCTTTGTGAAAAATCGAATATGATGACAATAAATGTTAACATTAATATAAATAAATACGTGTTAGTGCGTGGATTCTTTGTTTTGTTAATTTTCCGTATAATAAAGACAATAAATAAATTGCTTGGACTTTTTTTTATATTCAAATTACTCATTAGCGACTAAATCACTTTACCTCACTAGTGATCTGAAGTATACTTTGGCTCACTATTTTATCTCACTAGTGACTTATGGGCCACTTTATACTTTCAAAATCTCATCAATAAAGATCACTTTATATGAAAGTGTTGGATAAAGAATATATCATCAAATATAGATACAGAAATTGTCAATTTAAATAACATATCTAAGGAATTAACTAGTAATAATAGATTTATAAGTATTTCGAATTGTACAGGTTGTACTTTTGCGATTAATGTCAATAAATTAAAATAAGAAAATTCAAAACCGTATACAAAAAAATACATACAAAATTCGTTTTTAATATTTAATTTAATATTGGTTTTTGGATTAAAAAAAAATTGATACTCTTTCTGCTAAATCAAATTTACTTTGTAGCTTCCTATGCAGTTAATTTGGGAATTTCATCTAATTTCAATCATCGTTTGCTCTACACAGGTACACCCTCATACTTCAAATCTAAATTAAAATTTAGTTCCAGTATGCATAGTGCACAAATTAGATCTAGAAATACATGAACTATCCCTAAACGTAAAACCGCAATTTTTCAACGCTCATTCTCATGCATGTCAACTAATATTCAAATACAGAGTAAGACAATAGTATATTACGTAATGAGTGTTGTAAGACGCATATTAGGCGAGTGCGTATTTCCATGAGTGCGTAATTGCTTTACAACTCCAATTATGTACTATACTTTACCTACGATCATATTTATTTATTTAGTAAAATCTGAATTTAGTTTACTAGTCAACAATATTATTCAACATATATTATGTCAGTTTTGACAACGTTTGAAAATTACGTAGGAGCATTTGTCTTTTTAAATCCCGCGTCAGCGAACTAAGCCACCTATATTTGCGTGTCTCGTGCGATTTGCTTACAGTGCCTTGTTTACAATATGTAAAATTCAACTTACATAGATGGCAGGTAGTGTGCCGGCCCGCGCCTAACGGGCGTGTGATGCGTGCACCGCACGCGGGCGCATGCTTCTGGGGGCGCAAAATTACTTTCTCCCCCGCGCTCATCAATTTCAATTTTCGAGGAAAAATATTTTTGTTATTTTCGGCACAGAGCTCAGTCAGAATATTTCGGCAGTTCAGCGCTAGCCTAGAGGTCACCTTGTTTAACGCAAGAGACCTCAGAGCCGCCTGGCTATCGCTACATATATAAATATGTTTGTCTACGAAACCTCTGCTGAGATTTTCGCTTGCTCTCAGTAGTATGGCATGTACTTCTGCTTGGAATACACTGGGGTACATACCAACTGACACCGATATACGAGCCCTTGGTTTGCATTCGTGTGTGCCTGCGCCCGTTCCCTCTTGAGTCTTTGTGCTTTGTGTATTAGGTCGACAACTCTGTGGGACCCTCATAATGCCCACAGGTCTACATAGATGGCAGGTAAGGGGCGCCAAATGAAGACTTGCACAGGGGCGCGCATATCCTTACGCGCGATCCTGGTAGTGTGTTTTTTTACTATTTCCAGTAGTGATCGTAGGTAAAGTTATATAAATACAAGTGTAATTTTTTTAATCCAAAGTATTTTATGATATGAAAAATAGGTGATAAACGTAGTATTATCACCAACTCATCACACCAAACAACACATTGGATAGGTGACATTTATTTAGGTAAGTGTTTCCCAAGCCAACTGTTTAACTGAACTTCTTATGCATTTGGGGTCATTTATGAGCTAAACATCACTCTGTGTGTATTATTCATTAAAAACAATTTATTATTATTATTTCCAAACTATATAACTTTTCATTCATTCATTTTGTAGTTCGTTGTGTTCGTCTTCACAATTACTTCTTGTGCGTACATATACTGCACTATATAGGCATCTAGGGAGGATGTTATCCTTTCCATAATATTATTTCATCTCCTTTCCCATCCAGCTGACGAAGGCGTAGATAGTTTTAAGTATCCTTAATTCTTAATTGTGTATTAAATAACATTTTGTTTCTCCAGCTATTGTTTGTTTGGAGCCCACCTCTTCAAAGTAGTCCCTGGATCTCTTATCAGCGTCCCACAGACGTTCAAGTTATTCGTAACACCCTACGAGTAGCTAAGGAAGTAAAGGACTACTTTCAGGCCGTATAATAAATATCCGAAGTCAAGTATGCTATAGAACAGACGCTGTGTTACTAAATAAGCCCAAAAGACTCTATATTACGCTTACGAGGGATTTTCAGGTTGTTTCTGCACATTAGAAATAAAAAATTAAGTCGTTCTATGACAAAGAATTATGTACTCTCACATGGGGGAATAAGTAGCTATCCAAAATTGAGAAACTTACAAGGGGAAGTGGAAAGAGGTAATACGTATGAGAAAAACATTATTTTAAAAAATCAAGTTAAAAAAAGGGTGTTTAGTGGAATCAAAATAAATTTTGAATGGAATTCTCTGGCTACAGCAATTTTATGATTTTAACTTATTGTAACAGGTGCTATGAGCAATTTTGTATTAATCTGTCCATTGCAAGAATACGCCTGAATACCTCGTCAGGATAGCGAGATATGAAGAAAAGGACCTCTATAAAAGTTGTTGAGGTCATTGGGATGCATCACTTGGAGATCCTTGTGGCCTTGAAGATTTTTTCAAGGTCACTTGAAGGTCAACTCTCGTTTATCAAGGTCAAATATCTCTCGAATTTTTCAGGCGGGTATCTCGTCAGGATAGTGAGATATGAAGAAAATGATCTCTATAAAAGTTGTTGAGGTCATTGAGGACACCACTTGGTGATTTTGAATTTGACCTTAAAATCTACCTATAAAGTCATCACAATCATCATTGCCTGCCTTCAGTTACCAGACCCTAGGGTCAATTTGGTCCCTTACAACTTCTAATGCATTTTTTTTCTCTCTCAGAATCCGGGATCAAAATGGGGGGTTCCTATTTGAAAAAGAAAGTTGGCTTTCAAATGACCGTGAAAAAATGACCAAGATCAGAACCAAGGTCACCAAGTGGTGCCCCCCGATGACTTCAACAACTTTTATTGAGGTCATTTTATTCATATCTCGCTATACTGACGAGATACTAGCCTGAAAATTTCGAGGGGCATTTGATGGCCCCCAGAGTCAATTTGACCTTGCAACTCTAATGCATAATTTTTCGCTCTCTCAAAATCCGGGACAAAAATTGGGGTTCCAATTTAAGAAACTAAACTTGACCTTCAAATTACTTTGAAAAATAATATCAAGTCAACTTCAAGGTCACTAAGTGGTGCCCCCGATGACCTCAACAACTCTTATAGAAGTCATTTTCCTCATAGCTCGCTATCCTAACGAGTTATTCAGGCGTATCCATGCTTTGAGGACCCTTTTTTCTTTAGCCGAAATAAATCACTTTACAAAAGAGAAATAATTAAAAAAAATAATAAAAGATAACAAAAAAAATAAAAAATACATTAATAGGCAAAAACTGTAATGGTAACTTAACGTCAAATTTTAATGCTGGGATAATTGGTGATCGAGTTTTAGAGCCAATAATTTTCTACAATAATACAGGTCTGGTGGAAAAAAATACGATAGAAAATTTATTTGTGTATAAAATTGACTTCAGCGCATCAAAATAATGCAGAAAAGTTTGATCCTTAGGACAAGACCTTCTGTGCCTTTTCTCTGAAATAGAAGGGGTGGTAAAGGGAAACTGACACGATAGAAAAAAAATGTGTACAAAATGGGCCTCACCGCATCAAAATACTTCGGAAAAGTTAGATCAGAACCTCAGAACAAGACTTTTTTTGTAGACCTTTTCAATTATAATGGACCAACACATGTAACTTTTTTTTCAAGAAGATCTCATTTTTCGTTTGGCCGCTTTACTTCCAAATCTCAACACGACGCTCTACCGCACCATGGCAACTGTTTGTCAATATTTAAATGAAATTTTCCCAAAAAGGGGTATCGGAAGAAGAAGTTTAATTGAGTGGCCGGCTAGATCTCCGTTTCTTACTCCACTTGATTTCTATTTATGGAGATATTTAAAGAGCAAGATTTATGTAACGAAACTGGACAACATTGAGGGCCTGCGGCAACGTAACAACAGCAATGGAATCAGGCATATCTCACCGAAAATATTACGAAATGTATGGAATTGGTTTTATCATCGATAAGCTTTTTAACAAGAAAGATATGGTGCATAATTTAAACATATACATTAAATAATCTTAAAATGTAAGTTATTAATTTTTATCAATTTATCTTTACTCTAGTTGAATAGGGAAAATTAGACGAAAAAAACTGTTTGGAAACTTGACAAAGATGGTGATCATGATGATGATCACTAAGGCCTGTTACTATTAAATATACTGAAAGTCGGTCGGCACAAAATTCGGAAGTACGACGAAATTTGAAGTACGTCGAAATTTCGTGTCGCTTCACGACGCACGCGCAACATTAGAAAGTACCAACATAAGACTTTTGAAAGTTAAGTACCCAAAAGAGGAAAGTGTAAAAGGGGCGTACCTTCTAAATTGAATTTTTAGATAAAAAAGGCTAAAATTGTCAAGTGCTGTTTTTACCATACGACGACTTGACCATGGAACGGGAGCACAAGAGGGCCATTAGAAAAATATAGGTTCATGTCGGAAGGCAAACTTTGAACTTTAGCGAAATAATGGAAAATGCCGATTAGCCCATAAAAGTACTTATGTGGATAACTCCATAAGGGTAGCTCGGGAACGAAGCCGCTACCCTTATCAGGTTATATGCCGTTAGTACGTGCTTGCGAGATAGCGGAAAAGCCTCATATAACATATATTTCCGTAAAACGCCTTGCAAGTGATGTGTACTTGTGAATGATAGAAGAAAATCATTATTGGAACTATAAAGTTAACCACGAGCGAACAAAAATTTTAGTCGAAAAATTTTACAGTCAGTTCAAATCAAACTGTATTCGTACTCATCAATGAAGTTATGAATCTTTTTATGCCAAGTCCTCTCCATTGTATGGTGGTTGAGATACACATTCTCTATAGGATGCATCCGCCATTGCCTTGTAGCCCTTGTAGGCAGATTCTTACATGTTACTAGCTAGGTTCTTGCACAAAATTACTGTACACTTGAATTGCTCCAATAAATTATTTTAGTTGAATTCTTGCATTTTCTTGATTGAATAATTAACTTTAGGTTTAACGTTCAGGAGCCTTTGAGTATTATCGAAATCGGCCCATTGTACGTTCGCGACGTATAGGATTCAGAAGAAACCAGTGCCATTCACAAAGGACAGCAATCTGTTCCAGGGTAGATCCTCTGAATGCAAAAATTTCCTCTCGAGATGCCTATACCTTGACACTCCTTATGGAAGCGCAACTGCATAGGATATAAGTAATGGTTGCATTCTCCACTCCACACATGCGACAATCTCATTGTATGTACTGCTTGTTTAGAGGACAGCGTCCTGTTATTAGGTCCAGTATCCGAGTTATTTTTTCTCTATCGAGCCCAAGCAACCACTTTACGGTAGAGACAGTTGAAGGACCCTTTACTGCCTCATTCTGTAGGCTTGAGCCCAATAGTTGTTGAACTATGCCGTGGCCCAGTCTCGCAGTTCTGAATTAATCGTACTCCTTGCCAGACCGAAGGCTGGCTCAGGGCCAAGAAAGAAAATTTTCGCTCCTTCTCCCGCCAGACGATCTGCTTTTTCATTGCTCTCCATACCACTGTGTCCGGGCGCCCATATGAGTTCAAATGAGTTGCGTTCACAGAGCTCAGTCAGAATATTTCGGCAGTTCAGCACTAGCCTAGAGGTCACCTTGTTTAACGCAAGAGACCTCAGAGCCGCCTGGCTATCGCTACATATATAAATATGTTTGTCTACGAAACCTCTGCTGAGATTTTCGCTTGCGCTCAGTAGTATGGCATATACTTCTGCTTGGAATACACTGGGGTACCTACTAACTGACACCGATATACGAGCCCTTGGCATTCATGTATGCCTGCGCCCGTTAGACAGTTAGAACATAATTTAGGTTTATATTTTTTGAGAGTGATATCTGAGTGGGCTGATCTAGCGACGCAACATGTATATTATTATAATTTTTAGCTTTGAAAAACGAGATTTCTATGATTTATTTTAAGTCACTACGAGCCACCATAGATATTAGGGCCACGGTTTTAAAACACAAACAAATTATACCATATTTACCAGCCTCACATTATTTATCTGGTTGCGACACGGTGGCTCAATACCATGGGATTGGAAAAAAAAGGTCTTTAAATGTTTAACGGATAATCGGGTTTTAACGCATTTGGATCGACTAAACAGCAATACTGAGGATGTTTCTCAAGAATCTACAATTTTTGTAGCTTCGTGTTATGGACTGAACATTGCTAGCAAAATGACTGAGGTTAGAACTTCTCTATGGCTAAAATAGTCGGACAAGCCCAATTAAAAGCACCGCTATTCTCTGCTGAATGTATTCAAGAAAACGTAAAAAGGACACATTTCCAAATATTTTTGTGGTTGTCTGTAATGGATTTGTCTTGACCAAATATACAGTAGTGGCATGTTAAAATATTGAGTCGATGCCAATGTAAGGTAGAAGAGAAGAGAAATGGACAAATAATATGCTGAAAAGAAAGAGATTAACCTACACTGTTGCCACTTTTCGCTCTAGCTACTTTTAGTCGTCAAGATAATCCTTCCTCTTTTACTGAATTTTCTTTGTGATACATTTGCGTCAACTCATTCTGTTTCTGTCATTTCTTCTTAATTAGACAAAGACTATATTTTGAGGACATGGATGAACTATGGATAACAAAAAAACGACACGCCCATATTTGCCTGCCTGTTTAATTTAGACATCCGAACGGGAGGCGCGCACGTGTAGACTGTGGGAGGAGCTTCTGATCTGTTGCCGGCAAAGCATGCCGACATTGGGGGAGATTAGGGAACGTAAATTATTTTACGCCATGTTAAAATACGAAGCATAAATCTAAATAAATTTAACAAATCATGATGTTTCTATAAACTACTGTTAATTAAATTATTTTAACAAGAAACCAATTGCAAATAAAGCCGTATTAATCAATAATTGGATTTCATCCGATTTTGCATTTTCTTTTTACCCTCCCCACTTTATCCCATAACTGCAGAGTATTCGCTTCGACATCCCCACCTAAAATGAAAGGGGAGAAATCAGAAAGACAAGTACAACTAAGTACTGCTGTTTTCATCATAAACGTCTCAAGCTGTAGGAGGGACAATAAGAGGGGATAGAGGGCGGAACTCTTAACATACACAGGTGCCTGGCATCGTTGTTATTATATCGCTCTTTCGCGTACATTATTTTGCTCTTTATATTTCACTCTATCTTATTATGGGGATCGACCCAAGGACTTCGGCTGCCACTACTGTAGATACCACTCAATACGGGTGGCAGTCTGACTAGGATAAAATGGAATTACATCCGATCCAAGGGCGGATCCAGGGGGACGCCAGGGGCAATTGCCCCCCCCGAGGGCCCCGAGAAGAATAAGATCTAATATTATTTATTATTGAATATTGAAAACGTCGATATAATTATTGATCGTTCGACGGTAGACGGCCGCAGTACGACCGGAGTGCCCCCCCCCCCCCCCAGTAACCTTTCTGGATCCGCTCTTGATCCGATCGCCCTGCCAAAAAAGATTCAAATTGCCCCAGATTACATTTTGGCATTAGGAAAATGCTCGTGGAAGTCAATAAATCCATATAACACAACACGATGCAGCTACGTGGCTAATGGCTTTTCATGCAGTTTAATGTGCAATCGTCTGCAACTAAGCACAGAGCATTCCTGCCAGAATTCTCATACGAGAATTTCTGAAAATATAACTTCTGACAGCGAAGATTCCGATGAAGATTAAATGTTGGTCTTGACGTTTCGTTGTTTACAGTTTTTACAATAATAATTAACCCTTTCAGACCTGACTTTTATTCTTCTGCATAAAATAATATTTTTTGTTACTTAGTGATTTTCAGCTAAGTTAATAAACATATTGAGGTAATATTATTTATTCTTTATAATTAGCAAAAAAAATATGGCATGTACATTATACAGTCCACTTGGACTCAACACTTTCCATTGAGTCTTTTTAGATGTACACAGCAATGTACAAAAGGTCTTAAAACAAACAACACCTGCTGTTGTAACTTTATTTTCTGTGAAAATTTAGAAAACAATTGCAGTTTTTAACCTGTAAATTTACACCCTGAAGGCTACTTGTTTTCATCATACTGAGGCATGTGATCGATAATATCAAATTGAACATCAGCAATGGGCATTTTCTCACCTCTTCTGACAGTTTCTTGAGATCTATTGTACATTACAATGTACATTTCAAGAAATAAACAAATTAGTATTAGGACCAAATGTACATTATAGTGTACACGAAGTTGAACGGCCTTTTTCAATATCAAATACAGTATTTTATGACTTATAATTCGAGGCAACCGTATATGTAATATATTATCTTTTTATATAAAAATTTGGTTCAAATTATACAACATTTCAGAGAAGAACATAAATAAAGCTGCATTTACCAGGCAAACTCGTATAGTCGGCAGCCATGATGAACAAGTGACAGTTTAGTTCAATGCATGCCCACTAGGGGTAGCTATAGGTTTCAGTTGTTCAAAACACATGGGAAGTACCACACGATCTCAAAACATAGAATATGTGAGAATTTTTTACAACTGCAACGTAATGAAAATTATGTACACTATAGTGTGCTATAGGTCTGAAAGGGTTAAAAAAAAGACCAAAAAAAATAAAAAAGTACATAAAAAAGACAGAAAAACTAAGTAAATCATAA
Source organism: Rutpela maculata (assembly GCA_936432065.2). Taxonomy (NCBI): domain Eukaryota; kingdom Metazoa; phylum Arthropoda; class Insecta; order Coleoptera; family Cerambycidae; genus Rutpela; species Rutpela maculata. Next base: position 23,775,556 of record OW386290.2, read on the forward strand.
AAAAATATAAAATAAGAAAAGGATGATCAAGTCTTTCCACCCTAAAAAAATACAGAATATTAAGTCTACGTTTATTTAATTTTACTTCCACGTCCAGTGGAAGTATAGTAACGACAAAAAAATTTTTATTGTCCAAATAGTCTTAAAATGTCATGAAACGTCGAGATTTTAAGTTTGAGCGAAAAAAAAATTTCTGTCTGTCGGTCTGTCTGTAACTTTTTTTTGTGCGCACGTTTACTCTGGAACCGTTTAAGATATTGACTTGAAATTTGGTACACATATGTACTTTAACGAGATCTAGAACTAGATTATATTTTCATCTTGTTCCGTCGAAGGGTTGGGGGGTAAATTGGGGTAAATTTGGGGTAAATAGGTAAATCAAGCAGGTAAGAGTCCATGAAACTGGTATTTAGTATATACAAGAGAAGCTAAGGTCTCAAAAAAATTTTTGGCATTAGGCTCCCCCATTACCACCCCACCTCCTTATTAAAGGGGATGAAAAAAAATTGTGATTTAGTGTATGTACAGGAACCAGAAACCTCAAAATATTTTTTTACTTTATCCACCCCCCAATCACCACCCCCACCCCACTACCGATGTGGGGTATCGTTTTATGGGTTTTTGGGGTAGAGGATTTCAAATATTATGTTATTAAAGTTCCATAAACAATTATTTTTACACACAAAGTTTTTTCGTTGTGAGTGACTTGGATAGAGAATCTGGATGTGGAAGTAGTGATTCCTTGGGCAGCGGTTTTTTAAAAACTTGTTTTGAGCTAGCGGGTCCTTTTAACCAATGTTTTTAAAAGGTCATTCAACTTGCTCACGCCCCTACGCATACCACTTTTAAGTACATGGTGTTATCCGTATTCTTAAAGCCTAATTTGGTTCTGCATCAAAACTAGGTACTATTTTTTTTTGTTTCAAAAATAAATTTATTCTCCGAATCGGCCGCCCTTTTAAGAAAGTAAAGTAGCAAAACTTAAAGATTACTTCCTACACGATTTTTAACCTCAAATAATACTAATTCACAGACCTTAAAAACATATAAAACGACGTGCCACACACCCATATAATGAAGTATTTGGAAAAACCCGGTTTTTCTCTCTAAGCCAGTCGCCATCTTGAATATCTCAAAATGCCCAAGGGTGCCAAAATGGCATCAATCGGAATCGTAATGTTGACATTTTGAAGAATCAAAAACAGCCAAAAAAAGCTTTACTTCCAGATTAGGGTAAAAATCCTTATTTGGCACCCAGATTATTACTGTAATTTATTCCAGTTAAACTTCTCACCTTGTATAAATAAATACAGAGATATCAGTAATTTTTATTGTGACTTCCTCCCATCAGGAAGCAACGTGATCGTTACAGAATTACCGTATATAAATACCCCTTGCTAAAACTCATTAAGCCACGCTAATCTACTCGACACAATAAATAAAAATTAAAAGCATCCCCATTTACCCTATTTGAATAATTGATCGTCGTTTTCCAGTCAAGTTGTTTTCGCGTCCCATCATTGACGCTTCTGTCCGTCTCCGCCGATAGTAGTGGCCGTTAATCCGTTGCGTCATTGAGCACGCCGTTTCAGCACTTTTCAGTGTCTACACTTGTTGCTCCGCCTGAAAAGTACGTAAGCCCCACCGTGGCGCTCTTTCCTATTGATTTTCCAGTGGGTGTCTCGAGACCGGAGTAACGTACTGGCGGTTCTCCTGTGATATTCGGATAGGGAATTTGCAACTGAGAAAAAGTAGTCACAGTAGTTTTCAGATGGATAGGTTTGGAGAATTATCGTTTTATTGGATGAATTGGAACTGGGGAATTAAAAACAATTTCATGACTAATGTTGATATACGGGGTGCCACAGGCTATATTTATATTTCCTTTATTTTTTAACTTATCCATTTTAAATTTGATTTGCATAAACTACCTGTAAAAATGGATAGTTGGACATAAAAGACGGTATGAGACCATTTCCGGTTTTCCCAGAAATGACCGCAATTTTTTATTTTTAAATGGAACACAACATTCTGAGTATACCATGAGATTTTCGCGAATTTTTGAGTCGATGTTCAGTTTTTTAAAGCATTTTAAGACATTCGTCTAGAGTGCTTTGGAATACCAAAAGTTTTCGATTAAAAAGTGATTTGTTCAATTTTGGAGGCTTCGTAAATAGTTATTAATAAAATTAAACGAAAAGTTATATTTTTTCCTTGGACTTTACCTGCCGTAGAACAAATTTTGGTATTCCAAAGCACTCTAGACGAATGTCTTAAAATGCTTAAGAAGACTGAACATTGACTCAAAAATTCGCGAAAATCTCATGGTATATAAGAGTCCACTAGAAGCAAAACCGCGCATTTGACGAAATTTTAAAAATAAAGTTAGATACACCATTGGACTCTTCTCATTAAGGCGCACGCTTTAGTGTGGTCAACTTAGTTGCAAGAACACGTTATTGTGTACCAAAATACGTTTAAAAATGAAGCTCAGAAGCAAATCCATGTGTTTGTCTCTACATCTCAGTTGCAAGACCAGGTATATGTATTTCAGACATTGAGAATTCACGACCCGCTAATCGAATAACTTAATCATACCAGTGCGTAGTGTGCTTGTAATTGAAAATTATTAAATAAAGTTAGGTTAGTCTTTTTGTTATATTTATTTTTTAAATAAGAAATACATTAAGTACAAGTTTTCAGTTCTTTAATTCCATCATGTGTATGGTATTGCAAAATCTTTTACAAAACCAAGCAGGTTCTTTATTGCCAGTTGGAAAACCAAGCAAGTTTCTTGTTGCCAGTTTCAAAACCAAGCGTTTGCGTTTTTGATTCTTCAATGTCTCCCAAAATAGGTCAACTAGATCACGAATTTTTTACATATTATATTTTTGGTAACTAACTTCACCTTTTGAGACCGAGTCCGAACTAAATATATCCGATATAAAAGTACAAAGAGTTTTTTGTAGTTATCTAAGAATGACGTTTCGATCAAACGCATGGTTTTGCTTTTAGCGAACTCATATAGCATCTTAGGCTATTAAATAAATATAAATTTCGGTTTCAAAAGATTTTAATGTTTAGATTCGAAAATATATTTTTTGTTATATTGTTATTTTTAATAACCATAGAGATGGTTATAATATATTAATATGTAGATGAGTACGCTATATATACTTTCCCCTGCAAAAGAGAAATCAACTTACCAAAGTATCAAATTTAAAAAAGAAAAGTCAGATTTGACTTATAAATGACATAGTGGTGAAATAATTTATCTATAGCAATAATCTATATATTCAATCATAAAAAACTAATTCATTTACCAACTTATGGAATTAATCCCTTTAATAAATTCAATTAAAGAATATTTTGTAAATTAAAATAAAAATGAAAGTTCACAATAATGAATAAAATGATACGTTGATAAGATGATCTAAAACTGCAGGGGGTAATATAAATAGAGCACTCACCCACACATACACAAGATAAAAATAATTGCGTAATGTTCCGGATAAAACTTGAGGTTGTCTTGGAAAATAATCTGGAACTTGTAAGTGTTGTATAAGCTGCCGGTGAAGTGGATGATGTGGGGGGCGTCTGGACATATTGATAAATATATAATTCCTTATACCATTAAACATAAATTCCCATTGTAAAGCTGTCAGATATATTAACGTCAAACATCAAAATATTATTAACTTCTAGTGATTTAGAATTCTTAACAATATTCTTTTCAATATTTTTATTATGAAAGTACCATATACTGGTACAACGGAAAGCTTAAATTTTCATCTATAATACTCCTTAAGGCTCTTCTGATTAATTCTTATTCCCAGCTTTGCGAGTAATAATTTCTTAATAAAGCCAAGTACATTGGAATCTTATCCGCTTTCTTCTACTATATAAAAAATCTTCTTAATAAAGTCAAGTACATCGGAATCTTATCCGCTTTTTTCCACTATATAAAAATCTCTTAGTAAAGTCAAAGTACATCGGAATATTATCCGTTTTCTTCAACCATACTCAAGATGGGAAAGGAGGATGACGATAAATTGAACTGTTTAACATGAAATTTCTGATCCATCAATATAATATTAAATAATATGTGCTTCAATCGCGTTTACTTTTCTTGATTTTCTGCTACTACTACAACTTTTTTTTCTGATAATAACATCCGCATATCATCAGGAGGCATGGAATGCATGTCGGGTAGGGTGGCCCATCTCTATAGGGGGTGAATTTTTTTTGCGTATTTTTTAAGTCTCACCACACGAAAATATACTATTATACTAGGAATAATTTATGTCAAAGTTTCAGATAATTCGGTGAACGGTAACCCGTGCCGCATTCAGGTAGAAATTTGTAGATAAGATTTTATTACGGTAATACACTTAAATTTTACTTAAAATACAAATATCTACCTCTTTTCTCATAATGTTTTATTGGTGTAATTATTTCCTAGAAATTATTTGTTTTGGAACTTTGGAAATATAATGTACCTACGGTAGGTTTTTATGTCAGTTTGCAATTGTGTTTTACAGTGGTGACATTATAAGTTCTAGCATACGTTCCTTTTTGAAAAAACTTTTAACGATGGCTGATGTTAGATCCTTACGAAAGGATACTTTCATTTACTTAGTTGGACACTATTCGTCACAAATCATTGGCAATAAATTGCCGTCTAATAGACAAGTATTACAAGTCCTCTTTTATAACATTCGTGAAGTGAAGCTAAGTGTACATGAAAGCGCTAAATTAACAATAAAAGAGGTGTCAGTTTTTTGGGATAAAGCTCGCATTCCGACACGTCAGGATTTTCATTGTGTTAAACAACTAGATAAACTTTATGCAGAGTGGAGGAACTTACAAAAATCGGCTAAAAGGGCCAGTGCGGGAGGTAAAGAAAAAAATTTCGTTGAAAAATTGGACGATCTCTTTGACATTTCTCATGCAAATGCATTGGAGTTGATGAAAATAGATGAAGATAAGCAGTTTTTAATTAACCAAAGAAAAAAGGGACGTCCTGGATTTATGCATGGTATTGATTACCAACTTGCTTCTCAAGAAAAATCAGCTGAGGAGAAATTACAGAAATTATCCGAACGAATGCAACGAAGTCAACAAGAAAAAGCTAGATTAGAGGAAACAGTCACCTGTCCATCATCAAGTAGTAATTCAGCCGACTCCAACGAAAATGCAGATGAAATAATCGAAGCAAAAGAAGAGTTGTTACAAGACCAGCCTGGCCCGTCACAGCCAAAAAAAAGAGATTGTGTGGAACATGTAACATCATCACACCAAAAATAGCCGCTGCATTTGATGCTTGCAAAATAAGCGACAGGTATGGAGTCCATATTTTGACGGCAGTAGCAGAAGCACTAGGACATGACGCCACATCTTTGTCCATCAGCAGAACCACACTTCAGCGCTCTAGACAACGCATCCGCGAAGAAAGAGCTGAAATATTAAAAACTGCCTTCGGTAATTCTGAATTGCCGGCCCCAGTCATCCATTGGGATGAGAAAACTTTTACCTTCTCTCACTGGAATGGGAAATATCGATAGACTTGCTATCTTAGTTACTAGTGGAGATATTGAACAACTACTTGGAGTACCAGCTTTGCCCAATTCAACTGGAAGAGAACAGACTGAAGCAGTTTATGATGTGCTTTGTGAATGGAATTTGGACGAAAAGGTAATAGCTTTGTGTTGTGATACAACAGCATCAAATATGGGTTATATAAATGGGGCAGCCACACTATTGCAACAAAAATTAGAAAGAGATATTCTATATTTTCCTTGTAGACATCATATTTTTGAAGTGGTTTTGAGAAGTGTGTTTGGCACAAAAATGCCTTCCTCATCTGGTCCAAATGTGCCACTATTTAAACGTTTTAGGGAATTTTGGCCTAAAATAGATCAAAATAAACTAAAAACTGGATTTCAGGTATCAAAAATTAAACACATTTTACAACCAGTTAAAGCCGAAATTGTAAAGTTTCTAAATAAAGCTTTAACTTTGCAACAGCCTCGTGATGATTATAAAGAATTTTTAATGCTTTCTAAACTTTTTGTTGAAGAAGAGCCCACTCACACGACATTCTATCAACCAGGGGCATTTCATCATGCACGTTGGATGGCCAAAGCCATTTACTGTCTAAAAATATTTTTTTTCCAAGATCAGTTCCAAATAACTAAAAAAGAAAAAATAGGTATTGAAGATATATGTCTCTTTATTGTAAATGTTTATGTAAAGGCCTGGTTTACAGCGTCATTTGCTAGTAAAGCACCGCTTCATGACTTAGACTTTTGTAAAGAACTCATTAATTATCAAAATATTGACAAAGAAATATCTCAAGCCGCAAGTAGGAAAATAGTGAACCATTTGTGGTACCTTAATTCAGTAAATGTTGGCTTATCTTTCTTTGATGACGATATTTCAGTTACCACTAAAAGAGAAATGGTTAAAGCTTTGAATAGGAAAGCACCAAATCAAGAGGGTATTAAACGACTTATGATTAGTAACATTACTGACGTTGAAAACAAGGAAATTCAGGACTTCATATGTGAGAACACTAAACAGTTTTTTCAAAAAATAGGTTTGTCTATGAAATTTTTGGAAAATGATCCAACAACATGGAGGGAAAATGAAAGTTATACCCGATGTTTCAATATTGTAAACAAAATTAAAGTTGTAAATGATGCCGCTGAGAGAGGAATTAAACTTATTACTGACTATAATGACATTTTAACAAAAAATGAAGACCAAAAACAGTTTTTACTCCAAGTTGTAAATGATTATAAATCACAGTTTCCAAATGTAAAAAAAGAAACCCTGTCGAATGCTTTGGCTTAGTGCAAAAAATATTGTTTTTATTACTATATGTCTTGTAGATTTAGGATAATATTTGGTACTATGTATGGAAAAAACGTTTCATAATAAAATACACAAAGATAAAACGAGAGTTTTATTTCAAAAACTTCTAGTCTAGTTTTCTTAGACTACGTAATTTACAGTAGTATGACACATGTCATAGTCACAACAGATAATGTCTTTGATATTTGTATGACTTGATTAGTCATTCTAAAGATAAATGTTGCTGATTAAAAAAAAAACAGTGCATCAACCAAAGAATGTAAATAATTCCATTTACTTTTATTATTGCATAATAATGCATTCTGCGGCACCCCTTGCCTTCAATTTGCCTCAATAATATTTTGAGGGGACTGTTTTTTCTTCAAATGGAACCATTTGCAGGAGTGAGAAATAAAAAATTTCGATTTCGAAAAAGATGGGCCACCCCAAATTGTCGGGTCACCTTAGGCTTTTAAATAAATATAAATTTCGGTTTCAAAAGATTTTAATGTTCATTTTTTATGTCAAAAAAACCATTTTTACATTCAGTTTATGCACCCAAAATTTCAAATGGATGAGTTAAAAAATAAAAGAAGTATAGGTGATAGCCACTAGCCTGTGGCACCCGGTATACAAGGTGTTACAGAGGCAATAGTCAAAACGAAACTCGGTGATAGGAAACTCGCTACCAACCCCATGAATATGATATAGGGTTATCCGAAAGTCGTCGGTTTAAAAATTCACAGACCTTGCACTTCACGCATGTAGTCCCTTGAGGTAAACCAGAAAAAGGCTAAAAGCCCAAAAGTTCTGCGACCGGTAAGACATCTTCACCACCGTTTTTGAGGGCGGGGAACACGATGGTGACAATATTTTTCGACCTACCTTTCAAGAACCACCCCTAAACCGGAAAAACCACTCCTTTTCCGATTTTCCAATGTTAGGAATTTTTTTATCGGAAAATTTTATTAACGAAAGTGGTTCACAATTGTCCAAAAACCCAAAATCCAAAATTTAATCAAAATTAAAAAATATTGAATTTTTTTAAAAAACAATGTCAAAGTCCAAAAATATCATTTAAATGGGTTTTTTTGTTTAAAAAAATAATGACAATTTTGTTTGAAATTAAACTAAGCTACCAGGTAGTTGTCAAGTAATTATTAGCTTTTTTTATATTTTTTAAATTTATCAGTTATTTCGATTTTCCATTTTTTTTATTTTGATGAAATATTGGGCTTTCGATAATTTTGAACAAATTTCATTAACAAAATTTTCCCATAAAGAAATGCCGAGCACCGGAAAAAGGGTGGTTTGGTAAGAAAATATTGTCACCATCTTGTTCCCCGTCCTCGAAAACGGGAGTACATGTCTTGTGGTCCGGTCGCAGAACTTTTGGAGTAATGTAGGGACTAATGTATCTTAGGCATATTGAGAATATCTGATACAGCTATAAGTTTTCTAATTTGAAACTTAATAAAAATTTTAGAAACCTCTAATGGAATTCTCTTTAGTCACCAAATAATCTAGTAAAGTAAGTAAATACTTATTCTATACTAGTAGGCCAGGCTAGATAAGTGTCAGAATTAAAAAAAAAAACATAAGTGGATTATTGTAGAACATATCATAACTAATGAAGGAAAAATAATCCGAACCACCTGCGATTTTAGGGGGGAAAAACGGTTCTTTGCGATTTCTGGCTTAACTACGCATCCTATCGAAAAAAGTTAAATATAAAAGTTGTAAGTTATAAAGAGATCTACAACTTTTGTGGAGAGCATTTTTATCCTAACCTCAAAATTTTTCGAGATATATTAAAATTATGTATTAAAAAGTACATTTATTATTTTTACAAAAAATTATTTATATTATGTTTAATAATTAAAATTAACAAAGCAATTTTTACCAATTTTTACAATTTAAAAGTTATTAACAATCAATATTAAAAGTAAATATAGTTAGATTATCAAATTAATAAAAATGCGGTCATTTATACGCCGTACCAATACCGTTACAATAGAAGGCATAGAAATCATGATCATACTTTTTGTTTGTTTAATAATTCAAACGTAGTTGAGGAATTTAATTAACTTTTAATCATTTTACTTATTGTTTGTAGCATACATTGACATTACAAAATTATATTAATTTTAATAAATAATAACAAATTTTTGATCATAATTAAAAAACACACAACGAAAAAAGGCATTTTTTCGGAATTTTCGATTTTCCGGCAATTTTTTCCAGTGCACTATATATATTGTTTTTTTATCTATTGAAAGTAGAAGTAAAAACAAAAAAAATGAGCCCTGTCCGAACTCTATCGGACAAGTACTTTTATGAGGAATCGCAGTTGAAAATTTCATTTTTTTTTTTAAATCGAATTAAACAACAACAGCTAAATATTCTGCTCCAAAAAAAAATAGTGCTTATGTGGGACACCAAAAGGTATACTTTGACCAAGTTTGAGCTAAACTGAATTATTTTTGTGGAAGAAAAAAATAAAAAACCGAAAAAAGGGTTTTTTGCGTGTATCTCGAAAAATTTTGAGGTTAGGATAAAAATGCTCTCCACAAAAGTTGTAGATCTCTTTATTACTTACAACTTTTATATTTAACTTTCTTCGATAGGATGCGCAGTTAAGCCAGAAATCGCAAAAAATCGTTTTTCCCCCCTAAAAGCCCACCCCCATGTCCCTCCAGATAATCGCAGGTGGTTCGGATTATTTTTCCTTCGTTAGTTATGATATGTTCTACAATATTCCACTATCAGTTTGCTGTAACGAATTATGTTGTTGTCCAACCTTTATCTAGCCTGGTCTATAGCACCAATAAACTATTATTGTAATCGTAATGTAGAATTTAAAATTTTATTATTTTTATAAAAATTTTTGCATTTGCAATATATGCAGTTGTAATGCCGGCACTAATGTATCGAATTATGTAAAGCCGCTTACAAGAAGAAAATTATTGGTAAAGAAATACAGAATAGTACAAAATATATCATTTCCAAAGTTTAACTTATTTTTTTTTCTATTTAATATAGGAATTTATTAAATCCATTGGACGACCATAATAATTTTTCATTATACCTCTCCGAAAACACTATGTTTACATACCTATTTAGCGCACGGAAAATGGGATTTTCCTGTGCGTTCACACAGGAAAAATTTTCCCGTGCGCTAATGATATTAGCTGCCTACTTGCGAGTCGTAATAAAATATATGCTATTGAAGGTTCCTTAGTAACCGCAAACAATGATTGTTTAGTTTCCTTAGCAACGCTAAACAAAACAACGCTTGTATTGTGACAGGTTTTCAAATTTTTATTCAAAATAATTTTAAAATAATTTCTCCAGAAAAAGAACTATTACCTGAAATTGCCAAAGTAAGTGCGGTTTTACTGCCCAGGAAGTTTTGTGAGAGATATGAAAATGAATACCGTCTATTTTGCAAGTGGTGCCAGCAAAAAAAGTCAACACAGTAAGTGATGATACTCTTCTCGTATATTTGTCCGAAAAAGCCAAACCAATGAAAGCTTCAACTTTGTGGGTGATTTTCAACGTTAAAAAGTTTTCTAGCAGTAAAAGAAAATGTGAATGTGAATTTGCCGAAAACTACTGCATTTCTCAAATGACAAAGTGTTGGTTACATACCGAAAAGTCCAAAGTATTAATTGCAGACCAAGTCGCCAAATTCATACTTGAAGCACCAGATGAGAAGTGGTTATTAACTAAAGTAATTTTAATATTTGGTATTTACGGTGCATGCCGAAGAGATGACTTGATTCGTTTATCTTTGAAAGACATGGAAGATAATGGCCGTTTTTTTGGTGGTATTTCTTCGAGATGGCAAAAAGTTTCACAATTACAAAGGAAGGATGTCCCTTTGATCCATGCAGTTTTTATCGTAAATATATTAATCTAAGACCTACAAATATGGATGGTAGAAGATTACTTATTGCATATCGCAATGGTAGATGTTATGCTCAACATGTAGGTTGTCATACTATAAGTGGTACAACAAAACAGATTGCTGCATATCTGAACCTAAAAATTCCTGAAGAATATACCGGACATTGCTTAAGACGATCTTCAGCATCTATGTTGGTCGAAGGCGGAGGGGATTTGCTTACTCTAAAAAGACATGGAGGTTGGCATTCCTCGACTGTGGCTGAACGCTACATCAAAAAATCGGAAAGCGAAAAGATTGAAATTTCTCGTAAATTGTTTAGTCATTCAAGAATAGGAAACACAACATCAACACCAGAAAACATTTTAATTGAGGAAACGGAAAACCAAGAAATAAATTCTAATGCATATAGTACCTTCGACTTCATCAATTATAATTCTACAAAATGAAATGCCTGTTAAAGAATTGCATATTTACAATAACACAAATTGTAACATAAATATTTCATTTAGTAAAAATTAAATACATAGGTTTTTGTTCGTTCATTAAAAGTAAAGTTTCTAAAAATGTAGATTTGTTTGCCTTATTTCTTGTTTTCAGAGAGGCATAATGAAAAATATCGTTCATTGCACATCCATAAATGCTTCTCCCGTGATTGCATAACTTCTCGTGTTCGGCTACAAGAATTTGTCACGCGCGCACGGGAAAAGCCTATTTTCTTGACTCCTAATAAAATATACTATTAAAATCCAAAATCATCCTCTAACTAAAAACAAAATTGTCCGCCTACAAAACTTTACAGTTATTGCCAGAAAAAGTTATAACATTTATAGTGTGACGCCACAAACCATCTATGTTATACCTACGTGCATACGTTGTAACGGTACATTTACTAATATTCGTTACAACTAATTAATACTTAAATATCCCTTAGAAACTTCAGTAAATTCATTATGGCCATGGTTGAGAAATAACAGCTCCTTATAATTCATTTATTATAGATACGCTTTTGAACATGTAATATGGTTCATTACTCACAGCCGTGGGTAATGATTCATTATTCAATAGGCTGGGACCAATCACGAGAGTTCAAATTCATTATTCAACAGTCTTGAACCAATCACAAGAGTTCATATTCATTAATCAACAGTTTTTGTGGAGCAATCACAAGAGACGATTTAAAGTTCAAAAACATCGCGTGTGCTATAACTCAATTCAATATGTCATAATAAGTAAGTCATCGAATTCGCTGAAAGTCAAAAAATGTCACACTAAAAGTCTTTTTAAATTTTTTTCTGCTGCTTAAAAATAAAAAAGTCTTCGCATTTTTCCTTAAAAATCTCGCAATTTGTCACAATTCTTATTTTCGACAAATTTACCTTAAAGTGCAACTTCGTGTTGAGAAGTCGTAAAAAAAGTATTATACTCCCGCGTAATAGCTATTACTCAAGAGGATGAATTACTCGCCTACGGCTCGTGCCGTAAACGTCATCCTCTTAAGTAATAGCTATCATTACACGCTCATTGAATAATATACTACTATTGAATTAACCGTTAATAGACTATAATTAAAAATTTTTTTAATAGATGTGAAGGCTTTTTGGCAGATTTTTTAAAATTCTCACGATCGGCAAAGCTCAGAATTTTTTATTTTAATTATTTGTCTTCAAAAGCGAATTAATATCTATATATGCAGCGAGCCGTTTCTCGCATCCTAAGCACCACACTTTCTTACTCATCCACTCATTTGCATCCAGGTCTCTTCTTTCCATCGCCTCCATCACTCCCCCCATTCATTCTCTCGCAGGTCTACCTTTTTTTTTTCTTCTCTTTGCAGGATACCACTGCCACACTCGCTGAGGCCACCTATCTGGCTCCATACGCCTTAAATGTCCATACCACATCAGTCTTTTCTTCTCTATGTCATTTATAATTGTTTCTTCCGTGTTCATTCTTTCTCTTATTTCCGTGTTTCTTATATGTTCTAGCCTAGACACCCTACAGCTTCTTCTCAACGCGTCCGTTTCCACCGCAAGCAGCCTTTCCTTATTTTTTTTTGTTATTTCCAACGTTTCTGATCCATATGTCACTATGCTTTGAACAACGCTTTTATAAATTCTTTTTTTGTCGGCTTCTTTATTTGTTCTGAACACCAAATCGAGTAGCTTCTGAATAGCCTGTTTGCCCTGTATTATTCTGTTGTTTATATCTCTTCGGTTATTCCCCTCCATTGACATAATGGCTCCTAGGTACGTATACTCACTACAGACTTTTATTTTTCTTCCATTTACATCCATGTCATTCCCTTCTTCCCCGATCACCAAATATTTGGATTTGTCAAAATTAATTTTAAAGCCCCGTTTCTCGTAGGTCTCCGTCAATTTTCGTATCATGTAATTGATGTCATCATCATCTGACGCAACAACCACTTGGTCGTCTGCAAAAAGAAGGGAATGCAGGTATTCGTCGTTTACATATACGCCCATATTCCTGCATTTGGCCTGCATTCCATTGCATACTGTTTTCTATCTTCTCTGTCTTGTGTTACTAACCACTTATAATATAGTCGCCTTTCTTCTTTGATCTTCTGATCAACATTCGTATTCCACCAATTTACTGTTCTATTTTCTTTCTCTTCTTCGCCTAGTGCCTCACTTTCTGCTTCGTGTATTGCGTTTTTCAGTTCAGTCATTCAGTTGTAGATCTGTTCCACAGTCTCTTCGATTACTGTTTGTCTCAGCTTATTTGTTAGACGCATTCTGTATAAGAATTGGATGGACTCATCTCTTAACAGTTGTAGTTTATATCTCATCTTCAATCTTTGCTTCTTCTTGTTGTTGCGCCACCTTTTCTCTTTCTTTGCGAATTAATCAATAAAATAAATAAGATAGGATCTAATGCTGCCCTGGGATCACTAATAACATCAATTTTCACATATCGGGTCCAACAGTTTTTTAGTAAGCTCAAGATAACCGAATTATGCCATATTTTTCTAACTTATATAATAGACGCCTGTGACACAGTATCAAAAGTCTTGCAATTAATTAGTAAGGTGATTGAGTTTGCTAACTAGTGCTTTATATAATTTTATAAATTTATAAATAATTTTAAAAAAATGTAAAGATCTTAATAATTTTTTTGAATATTTTTGCTTAGTCAGAAATTACTGACACAGATTTATAATTAATCAAAACATTTTCCTCTCCTCCTGTAAATTGTTGTAACCCAATTCACCTGTTTTTGGAAACTTCTTGTATTAAAATATTTATTTTTAATAATAGTCGGGGAGCCCTCCTTAGCTGTACGTGCAACCCCCTCCCGATCCTTGGGGACAATGTTTTTCATAAAGATTAAAGCCTAAGGAACAATTTAAGACAAGTCCTAAAAAAAACTGGCTGTACTTTCAAAATGGCGGCCACATGTTAAAAAAAACTGTTGCCAATGTTGTTATTGTCATTTAACACAAAAACTAAAAAAGATGGACAAAAACATTTTTCACAAAAAACAACGTGCATAAAATTTTCTACAATTTTGTTTCTGTACAATATTTTGATAGGAGTTACCATTTTCCAGATAAATGAGTCCAAAATTAAGAAAACATGAAAATTCATATATCGGTAAATCATTTAGAGGAAATAACTGTGATAATTATTGTAAGGCGTATAATATAACTTTACAATATTAACATAACGAAAAATAAAATAAACTGAAAAAAAATTAATAATAATAATAATGTTATAATTTGAAGACATTTATCTCGAAAACAGTAACAATGGTATCTGGAAAATCGTAACTCCTATCCAAATATTGTATAGGAACAAAATTCTAGAAAATTTTATGCACTTTATGTTTTATGCACAAAGTTTTTCTCCATCTTTTTTAGTTTTTGTGTTAAATGGCCAAAACAATATTTGCAATTTTTTTTTAACGGACGCCATTTTGAAAGTACAGCCAGTTTTTCTTTTTGGGGACATGTCTTAAATTGTTCCTTAGGCTTTAATTTTTATGAAAAGCATTGTCCCCAAGGATCGGGGGGGTGCACGGACAGTTAGGATGGGCTGCCGTAGTATTACTAATACAGTACCTAGAGGTAAAAAATATGCAAAACTTCGGAATAATGTCATATTGAACGGATTTCGTTCATTTTTGGCAGTATAATAGTAAATGCTTCACAGAAAAGTTTCTATATTGTGTGGGGGCTTGCTAATTTATAGGGGGTGGATGCCACCCCCTCTCAGGGATAGTACTTAAAAAATATATATATTTATTTATTGGATCTGAAGTAGAATCAAATTTTAAGAAGAAAAGGTTCCATGCAATTTTTCACATAAATTGATAGTTTTTAAGTTATAACGACTTCAAAATTGCAATTTTAGCTTAAAAAAAAGGTATTTCCAAACGGCTTTCGTCAAGTATCTCAAAAAGTATTGCTTTATCGAAAAAATGTTACAGACCAATTACAGAAAGTACAAACTGGAAATTAACTATATTTTTTGTTTATTGATGTAGGATTAATAATTTCGGAGATATTTAAGTTTACATTTGGATGCCAAATGTAAACTTAAATATTAAAGAGAATTATTTAGAGTGAGAGTTAAATATCTCAGAAACTGTTACACCTACGTTAAGGATGCTAAGAGGTAGAATAATAGGTTATTAATTAAGCTTTCAACTAATTTGTATCTCTAGCATAAAAAACAAAGAAGTTATGACCGAAGCAATGTGCGTCTACACATTTTATTAATAACAACGTCGCCATTTTGTTACTGCAATTAGCCAGTAATTAAAAAAAAAGGAATTTCAAACACTGTTTCTCTTTAATATATAGCATGACGTAGATGCTCAAATTTTTTGGTTTGTATACAGCACTTGCTTTAGAAAAAAATACCGTTTAAACTATAAAGGTATTTTCGATGAAACGTATTTTTTTTTCCTTTTCCAAATATCTCAATAAATATTAGTTTTATTGAAGAGACCAAAAATAAAGCTCATAAACTGATAATGAATTTCGCTTGTTTATTTATTTACATAGATTTAATAGTTTCGGAGATATGAAAGTTTACAAATGGCGTCCGAACGTTTATAAGACGAAAAATGCAGTTTAAATGTTAAATATCTCAGAAATTGTGACACCTACGTTACTCATGCTAAGAAATGAAATTAAAGACAATTAATTGCACTTTCAAATTATTTTTTACTCGTTCCTGTAGCATAAGAAACAAAGCAGTTATGACGGAAAAATGTGCGTATTTATGTTTTTTTATATAAAAAGGGCGCCATTTTGTTATTCTAATTAGCCAGTAGTTTAAAAAATTATCTCAAATACAGTTTTTCGTTAAGATGTAGCATTACCTAGATGCTCAAATTTTTTTACTCATTTAAAGCACTTGCTTTAGAAAAAAATGCATTTTAAACTTTAAAGGTAATTTCGAAATACTTGGATACCAAATATAAACTTAAATATCTCCGAAATTATTAATTCTACAATAAACAAAAAATATAATTAATTCCCAGTTTGTACTTTCTGTAATTGGTCTGTAACATTTTTTCGATAAAGTAATACTTTTCGAGATACTTGACGAAAGCCGTTTGGAAATACCTTTTTTTAAAGCTAACATCGCAATTTTGAAGTCGTTATAACTTAAAAACTATTAATTTATGTGAAAAATTGCATAGAACCTTTTCTTCTTAAAATTTGATTTTATTTCAGCTCCAATAAATATACATATTTTTTAAGTGCCACCCCCTATAAATTAGCAAGCCCCCGCACAATATAGAAACTTTTCTGTGAAGCATTTACTATTATATTGCCAAAAATGAACGAAATCCTTTCAATATAACATTATTCTGAAGTTAAAACCTCTAGTTGGTAACTCCTATCCAAATATTGTATAGGAACAAAATTGTAGAAAATTTTATGCACTTTGTTTTTTGTGCAGAAAGTTTTTCTCCATCTTTTTTAGTTTTTGTGTTAAATGACAAAAACAATATTTACATTTTTTTTAATGACGCCATTTTGAAAGTGCAGCCAATTTTTTTGGGGACATGTCTTAAATTGTTCCTTAGGCTTTATCTTTATGAAAAACATTGTCCCCAAGGATCGGAGGGGGGGTGAACGGACACTTAGGGTGGGCTCCCATAGTATAACTTTCAGTCGCGTTATTTCATCAAATATATTTTTCAGTATTTCAGCATGTACACCGAGAAAATTTTTTCACCATCATAGCGAAAAAATAAGCTGTAGTAGCAGAAAACTCTAATAACATAGGCGCCAGTGTAGTACTGTGCTGTAGCAGAAAATTTTGATTTGCTGGCAGTACTTTACAACCACAGTATACTTATTTCATAAAAAATAACTTTTCTGATCCAGGAAGATAACATTGCTACTATTGTTAAGGAGCAATTGCTGTTGTTGGCAAAATATATTTCTGTCAGTATAAAGTAACTTGCAAGGAATATAAATTGACTTCACTACCACAAAAAAGAGACTTGGAGTCACTGTAGATTGATTTGCCTTTAGTCGTAAAGTAGTTTACTGTTAATATAAAGTAACTTTGCTGGCATTATAAAATAGTTTTGCTACCCTAGTAAGATTTTTATTGCCATTATACAGGGTGTTTTAGGATTAACCGGTCAAATTGTAAATTTGGAATAGGTATTTCTAAATATGAAAAATATTTCCTAGGTATAATAGGTATCCGAAAATGCCTCATGAAGGAGTTATACCATTTTAAAATTTTTAGCTGCCATTTTTGTGGTATAATTCTTCAACGTTGCATTTCTGAACATACCTTCATACATAAAGGATTTTTTTCATATTTTGAGGCGTCCCATCCAAATTTAAAATTTGATGGTTAATCCTGAAAAGCCTGTACAAGGACTTCTAAATTAAATAGACAAAATTAGCTAGGTGCATGATTCATTTTTTCAGGACAAGGAAAAAGTAGTTTTATAATCACATAAACGTTTTTTAATGTCCGAGTCGTTTATTTAAAAATACATTGCTGTATATAATGCAAAAAAAGAAATAAAACCAGTTTAACATTTATTAACCTATAGGCACCTACTGAAAATGCAACTCTATATGTCAGTGATTTCCACAACAAAAGAAAAGAAATGCTTTTTGAAACAACATTTTGATAAATAAATAATTGAGGAGTTTCCGGTAGAAGGGGGCTAAGTGCCGAAAGTAAAATTTCTAAGTTTTTGCAATCAAAAATTTCTACATACCACCTACTAATATGCAGAAAGCGGTTAGTTGCCAATAAAAGAAGCTGTTTAAATTTTACTTTTGGCACTTAGTCTCTTTCTACTGGAAGCTCCTCAATTATACTAAAAATTTTTCCAAAGGACGAATGAACATTGCCAGATGAAAATTGAAAATTCTTGACAGAAAATAAATAAATGAAATCAGTTTCACGTTTCTTAACGTAATCATACTGATACATAATTATTTGCATTTCGTGTAATTATAACGTACGTATCATAAATTTTCAAATCTCGAAAGAAAATGAAACTCTCTATGTCAGTGATTTCCACAAGAAAGGAAAATAAATGCTCATTAAAACTTTTTGAAACATTTTGATAAATAAATATGTCATTTTCATACTAGAAATTTTGCCAA
This sequence comes from Rutpela maculata, assembly GCA_936432065.2. Lineage (NCBI taxonomy): Eukaryota > Metazoa > Arthropoda > Insecta > Coleoptera > Cerambycidae > Rutpela > Rutpela maculata. Next base: position 23,793,942 of record OW386290.2, read on the forward strand.
AGCACGGATAACGATAACTACAACTCGAAAATAATTGGAATCGAAAAGGCTTAGCACCACTAATCAGTAATCACTAATCACAAAATATATCTTCACCACTAATTAATACACGGCACACGGCATGTACCCAAAGATTAGCACGTATACCGCACCACACCACGTGGCACGTACTATAGGTATGCTACTCTGGTCAGTAGTGGCCCCAATACAAATATGATTGTATTGTGAGAAATGAGAGAATAATGCAATAATGAGATTCTTCTTCCATCCCGCGCAGCATAACCAAAGAAAACAATAAGAAGACTAAATTAGAATTTCACTCTTATGACGAAACCGAGTCTACTTTCGCAAAGCGCATGCGTTAGCTCAATTTTTTAAAGAATTCTCTTTTGTACCAGCTAAGTTTTTTTTTAGGAACAATAATAAAGTTTTCAACTGCAGTTAAAATATTTTTACAAAATTTGACTTTCTGAAGTAACAAAGTACAATCCAATGGTAGTTAGAAATTATTTAGTGATTGTAAATTAAAGTTTTATAAAATATTTTATTGTGTTACAGTATAGACTATTTATTATTACAGCAAAAAATGTTTCTGTTACTGTGAAGTGCCGCAGCATACCGATTTTTTTAACTGCAACATAGAGTGTTTACTGTTATAAAAAAATTATATGTTCTAATAGCAAAAAAAGTGGTAGCAAAGATTTTCTTTAGGCTAATTTTCTCGGTGTATATTGTCAAATTCGGGGGACGTACTAGTTTTTAACGATCTTATTATTTCTTTTATTTCATAAATACATGACATTAGAACACAGTTGCATAGAATTGTTTGGGGCTCTTCTATTTCCCAAAAATGAATTAATTGCTATTTTTATTTTATTTGCATAATCTTTACCCAAATCACTACAATAGTTCACAAATTTAACTGTCATTTTTTGTTCACAATGAGAAATGTTAGAAGCATTCCATTCCTTGGCTATTGGCTAGAATAAAGACAAAATTTGATGCATCCATCACTGTTAAAAATCTCAATTCTTTGTTTCCATTAGACGATTTCTTCGCTTTTTTCGAGGCTTTTTTTTATTAAAATAGCAAGCTGTTATAACGAATATTTTACGGGATACATGTAGATAAAAAAATATTCTTATTAAACGCATTTTTCTTTCCAAACAACACTTGAAATATAATGCACTTAGTAAAAGATGTCTCACCCTTGGAGATATATTTTGCTTACGTTTTGTTGTAACCTGTTTATCTCAACGCCAACGCCAACGTCCTTTGTAGAATTTCTCTCTGCGGGAACATTAATTTTCTTAAATACATAAAAATAGAATGAAGGTAGCAACCCACCGAGGGCTTTTCCGAATTATCAATTTTACGGATTTTCTATATACCTTTGAAATTGTCTTCCGATAATCCTGTTTTCGCCGAGGTAATGTCCTTTGTAGAATCAAAAATTAAATAAACCAATAAACTGATCAGGGGGATTTTCCCTAAGACGTGAATGGAATATTGGAATGGAAAATACGAATTTGCGAATGTATTCAAATCATTTGAAGTGTTTTCCGACTAATACTGTTTCTTTCACCGCAATTTGGCATTCTGTTATTGCCGAACAAAATCTGGTCCTTTATTCATTTCTGATATATAAATATAATGCGCCTTGTTATTCACGACATCTCGGTAGACGTGTAATCCGTACACTTTAGTTGACCTACCTTTGGTGTATGGAACGTTTGACACCAACAGGTCATTTGTCGCAGTTGTTCCTTAGACAATTTCAGTTCTTGGTAACGTCAACTCAACACTTTGGAGAACGTCCTCTTTCAGCTTGATGTGGCTAGTAGTGGAACGGATAGAACGTCGTAGCTTATTAAAAATATTTTCGGAGTAGAAAGATATGGGGTAAAAACCATCTTGTTCAGAAATGTTTAACGCATCAGAATCTCTTTTTACGAAAATTTTGGGTGGTACTGAAAAAAAATATGAGCGATTGAATCTGGAAAATGTATATTTTCGTACGGGCCTCCTCCGCAAACTGATGTTTTTTTTTTCTCCATAGCCAAGTAACGTAAATTACTAATTTTTGTTTCACTGATGTACTATTGGGTATGGAACGAGTATATATTTTTAATGTAGAAAGCACCTTCAATATTAGTTGTAGTTATTTTTTTTTCCGAGCGGAACACGGCAGAATTGAGATAGTTCCGAATTCAGTTGTGCTTAACTTTTTTTTTCACGATATGGATTTCAATTTTTTTACCAAGTTTGGTTGAATTGAAGCAATACCAACATATGCTCTCCCATAACATATGGTCGCGTTTCAAAAATAAAGTTTTTAGAGCCATTTTTATAACGTCGTGTCTGGCGAGCTGTTCTCCTCACTGGGAGTGCGAGAGAGAGCGAATTATCGACTACGGACTAGTGATGGGATCACTCGAGTGAAAAATAACCGGTTATCAGGTTATTGAAATAACCTGCATTACTCGGTTATTGTCAACGAGTACTCAAGTGAAAAATAACCGAATGTTAAACAGTTATTGAAGTAGTCATATAACTCATCACTCTCTCACAAATAAATTAAATGTTAACTCGTATCGTAGCTGATAACTACAACGGTACGAAAATACTATAGTTTTATTGTTGTTTTCAGCACGTTTGGATGTTCTTTGCATGTGTCAGGAGGGGGTGGTTTCAACCCCCGTGGGTCGTTAGGATGTCTGGTTGCGAAATTTTATAGGACATATTCAGATTCCTTAATAGAAACCCAATCAAACCAGTCCTCGCATGTCTGACAACGAAAAATCGTGTTTTTTTGCATTTAGGGGGTAATTCGAGGGAGATAGGGCCCGCGCGACTATCACCGTCATGTTGGCCGTCCTCGAAAACGGGGGGGGGGTTGTCATGTTTGGTCGCTACCCCTGCACTTTCGGGGTTTTTGCAATTTTGGCATGAACTAATATTCAGGATTGAGGGGGGCTAGGGGGTGGAGGATCGTCCGTTTAGGGTAAAATCGACTTATTATTGTTAGTAGACATTAAAAAAATATTTTCTGATTTTTTCAGCCAAAAATAATTTGGCGCAAAAACCGCCCAAATCGATCCTCCTCCTTTACCAATACTATTGGTTACATTGCTGTATGTGAATTCACATATTTGTTGTAACATTACAAAAAGGTCTGTTAATTTACACGAGAGCTAGTACATTTGCACTCAATTTGGATAATTACATTATTTAACAGACAGTTGACGTAAAATCATATTAGGACAGTAATAAATTCGAAAGTTATGTATTTTTCATGTATTTTATTATGTATTTGTCTTTAGCGATTTCTTATTACATTATTTTAATAGTAAAATTCCATGAATTCTAATGTAATGAGGCTCTAATTTTATGTGCATTTTTTTCAGTGTACCTACCCAACATGTTTCATTTGAAAATATTTTTTTTTAAATATAGTGGCCATATTGCTTCCTAGTTACAAATAGACACCGTATTCGTATTCGCCATATATAATTTAACCAGAGATTATACTCCAAACGTATGTTCTACGCCAATAAGTGAATTTAAAAAATAATTTAAAAAATTGGCCGCCATCTTGGTACCTAAGGGAAAATGTTGAGTGTGCTAATCGAAAATTAATCTCTTTGGTGTAAGGACCAACCGTACTAAACGGCATGAGATGCCGCAAAAAAATTCGTACCGCACACACTGTAATCGGGCATAAGCTGTCGGATTTTTTTTTTAATAAATTTCCTCTTACACAGTGTATAATTTTGTCCTGTAATTGAATTTTTGTCGTGCAGCAATGAAATAAACAAATACCGCCTATTCTGATAGCAGACAACCCCCAATCCACTCCAACTAGTCAATTAAATACCATCTAGGCTCAAATCCCCGAATCAAATTATGCGACACAGGTGCTATTAAGGAACTAGTTTGAAAAGTGACGTCCATTGGTTCATGCGTTAATAACAAACTAAACTCGAAGGCAGTAGAGCTAACGGACGCCGGGCAGCTCTTCACGTTCAGGTCAATTCAATCACCAGCGATACAAATCCAATTTGGCCAAACTAAGTAAATGAATTCCGTCCTATATTGTATTGTAACATGTTCTTTCTATTAGGATTTATGGTATGTGAACTGCATTCGCAACAGACTTTTTACTTTCGTCAGAGTGGCGAGATATAATAACGTTATTAAGGCTTGGTTCGATATAGTGATTGCTTGTTTCAAATTATATAGAGAAAGTATATAGATAGCAATTCTTATATTGGATCGATATTATGTTAGTGAAGGAAAATTCAAATTCATATTAATATTGTATTATTACAGAATAAATAAATAAATAACAAATAATAAAATATCAATTTATTGTTCAACAGAAATTAATCCAATTATAGGACAATATGTGTACATATAATAAATCTGTCAAGTTATCATGTCTGTGTACGCAAAATATTTGCCAAAAACTGATCTGGGGATATAAGATGAGTAATAGAATACATTACAAGAGTTTTTGAAATTTGTGTATGTTTGTCTTGTCTATGTGTTTGAACGCGCAAAACTACTAAACCAATTTGAATAGAGTTTTCACAGGTTTTATATAAGCTTGGAGTAACATTTAGTTTTTATTTAATCGAAAACGGCCTGCTCTGAGCCAAGTTTTATGAAAATCGGTTTAGTAGAACCGGATACAGATTGATTTTCACAATAAGAGTATTTGCACGGCATAAACCTTCATGATTAAACTTCTGTAGTATTCCAGAAAATTCGAGAGACTTCCGGAACATTCCAGAAAATTTGTGAGCCTTCTGAAATATTCCAGAATGGTGATTCTACCTCAAACATCGTTTACACAGTTTACATCTAGGTACTTGGTCCCTGTTATACATAAAATCTGAAATAAACTGATTTATTATAAAATATTATTTTGGGTATTCAGCAGATCACTTTCAAAGAAATCATTCGTTCCTGTCATATATCATTGATCTAAATCTGACCAAGCTAGAATAACAACACGAACTAACTTGTTAACTTACACCTACTATATCTAACACTCAATATGAAAAACAAGAAAGTAACCATTCTTTCTATGTATTGAAGATCTAAGTCTGATAATGTCAATATATTATAAGAAATCCTCCCTTACGAGGAAATCTTTCAAGCATCTCTAGTCCTACCTAGAGGGTACTCCATCAGTTTTTTTGCAAGAAAATATGTTCTTATTATTTTTTAATAGTAATTCTGTTTTTGAATTGAACATATACCTCTCCTGATGAGTTCTAAAGAGAATGAAAAAGGTTGCGCAATTTTTAGGGAGGTTTGATCAGTCAAACATTGATTGAAATATTTTATATATTAAGACATGTGAGTGAAATTTTATACCTATATTTCATGGTGCTTTTTAGTAGTTCTTGGCTTTTAAATGTAACAAATGTTTGTTTGTTATGGAGTATCCTCTAGGTAGGGCTAGAGATGCTTGAAAGATTTCTTTGTAAGGGAGGATTTCTGATAATATATTGGCATGATCAGACTTAGATCTTCAATATATAGAAAGAATGGTTATTTTCCTGTTTTTCATATTGAATGTTATTATGTATAGTAGGTGTATGAAGGAAGTTCGTAAGGGGACTTCTTGTTGATATTCTAGCTTGGTCAGATTTAAATCAATGATATATGAAAGGAACGAATAATGTTAATAATGGTGAGATAAAAGTAAATGCGCAATCTTTAACAATAAAAGTAGAGATTAAATCATAACCTGGGATCATTTTTCTTGGCAGTTTTTGTATAGCATTCTTAATAATGTTTTCAGTAAGCTGCCTCCTACATTAACACATAAATTGCTTAAATAAATAAGAAAAAGAGTTAAAAAGTTATAGAACTCACAACAAGCTGACTGTACATATACACAAAATAGAAAAAGTGATTAACAAAATGAATTTATACAGGGTGTCCCGTAAATAATGGATAATCCTGAAAATGGTAGTAGGCCAGGCCATAACCTATCAGAATATCACAACTTGACCTTATTGAAAACCCTACGGTTTTCGAGATATGGGCACTTTTTTGAAATTTTGAAAATTTCTACTCTAGAGTAGTATTTTGCATGTCACTGCCACAAGGTAAGGATTTTTTCATTCTCTTTTTTGATAAGTATTCTAGAACAGTCGTGCTATCAAACGTGTATAGAAGTTTTTAGATAACGGCGGTGGTATTCTAAAAAAAATATATATTTCTTAAATTTCGGTTCCACCAAGATTCCGTTTGCTGATTTTGACCTTTGATGGTGTAAAGAAAAGTGCCAAGCAACATTTGCTACTTATCTTGAAAACTTGCCCACTTATTATTATATTCTAAAATGTTTAAAAATTCTGATTCTTCTTGTTAGAAAAAAAGATATAGCTATTTGAATAGTGGAGAAGCTAAATTTATCAATTTAAAATTTTTAACAAGTAAGCCTTGTTTTTAATTGCATGTGACGCATGTCATTTTGTACGTCTCGTATTACCGATTCAGACTTTGTTTGTTTGCGGATAATAACGAATTACCTTTTCTCTGGACTTATTGGAATTCGTTGAGAACAACAATGCTTCGTATACAGTATACACAACGTGAGTATGCTAATATGCATACTATTTACGGCGAATGTCGAGGCAACTCCAGTGCATCCGCTGTGCGTTATTGAAAATATATTCTAAAATGTTTAAAAACTCTGAGGTAAGAGGACGAAGAAAGATCGAAATAAAATAAAAAGTAATTTCACCTGCATTTATTAAACATTATTAAAAAGAAATAAACAACTTATAATAAATGTTCGAATTGCTCTCCTCCAGCTCTGATGCAGGCTCTGCACCTTTTAATAGAGGAACATTTTAAATGGCGTGAATATCCAGATCGGCTGATTTCTTCAGCGGCTACTCCGATGCGCTCATGCAATTCATTCAAGGATTGCACAGGTCGGAAGTACACCTTTTTCTTCATGCATCCCCAGTAAAAAAAGCTAAAGGATTTAGGTCTGGTGACCTGGATGGCCACAGAATTGGAGCTAAGCGACCGATCCATCTTCCTGGATATTTCAAATTTTGATATGCTCTCAACTCTCTCCCATAATGCGCAGGGCATCCATCGTTCTGTAACCACATTGTCAGCCTCATGGATAAAGGAAAGTCTTCTAGTAAGACCGGTAGGTCGTTTTGAAGGAATTCCAAATAATTGTCTGACGTTAATGTTGGTGGCAATTCGAATGGGCCTACCACTTGACCATTTAGGATGCCTGTCCACAGATTTACTTTAAATTGGTATTATAACCGATCTTCTCTCATCAAGTGGGGATTTTCAAACTGCCAACTATGCAGATTAAGTAAATTTACAAAGCCATCTTTTCTGTACGACCACAAAATTTTATTAAAAAAATCTGGATCCTCTCGTATCATCCGCAGCATTTGCCGGCAAAATACCACTCTCAAGGGATAATCTCTGGGTAGTAGAGTTTACATGGAAAGGATGGAGTTGGTATCGTTTCAAAATTCTGTGCACCGTTGTTTTAGATACGCCAGTGCGTCGAGATATGGTACGCACAGAAGTAGATGAATCGTCGTTGATTTCATCAAGCACTTCGTCGTCGAAATCTTGACGAGGTCTTCCTTCACTGGCACCACCAATATCACGGAAACTAGAAATCTTTCCCTCACAGTACGCGTTATGCACTCTAATAAATACACGATAGTCAGGATGGCGTGCGTTCGGGTACCTTTATCGATAACTCACAGAAGATGCACTAGCGTTGCTTCGACATTCGCCGTAAATAGTATGCATATTAGTATACTCACGTTGTGTATACTGTATACGAGGCATTGTTGTTCTCAACAAATTCCAATAAGTCCAAAGAAATGCTAATTCGTTATTATCGACAAAAAAACAAAGTCTGAATCGGTAATACCAGACGTACAAAATGACATGCGTCACATGCAATTAAAAACTATGCTTACTTGTTAAAAATTTTAAATTGATAAATTTAGCTCCTCCACTATTCAAACAGCTATATCTTTTTTTCTAACAAGAATAATCAGAATTTGTAAACATTTTAGAATATAACAATAAGTGGACAAGTTTTTAAGATAAGTGGCAAGTTTTGCTTGGCACTTTTCTTTACACCATCAAAGGTCAAAGTCAGCAAACGGAATCTAGGTGGAAACGAAATTGAGGAAATAATTTTTTTTTTAGAATACCGCCGTCGTTATCTAAAAACTTCTATACACGTTTGATAGCACAACTGTTCTAGAATACTCACCAAAAAACAGAATGAAAAAATCCTTACCTTGCGGCAGTGGCATGCAAAATACTACTCCAGAGTAGAAATTTTCAAAATTTCAAAAAAGTGCCCATATCTCGAAAACCGTTGGGTTTTCAATAAGGTCAAGTTGTGATATTCTGATAGGGTATGGCCTGACCTATTACCATTTTCAAGATTATCTATTATTTACGGGACACCCTGTATAAACTAATAACCATGCAATAACAATTCTAAATTTTTGAATAATATATTCGTCTGACAAATAGTTCCTACTATCAAATATAGAAAGAGCTCTTGCATACCTCGAAATAGTGTAGGATGCGACCAAAATCGGGCAAGTTATGACTAAAAACGAAGAAAATCTCTGTAGGTGAATATACAAGAAAATAACGCCCGATAAAAGTAAAAACATTATGTGTTCATTATGTATCTACTGTAAATCAACCACTGAATTCTGCATAATTTGAGTTGTACAGTTTTGAAGATCTGTTAAGTTATATTGAAAACTGGCTACTTTTTAAGAACCTTTTGACCATAGCAGCTTTTAATTTACTATAACTCGAGAAAAATGTATTTTATGTAAATAATATTTTAGACATCGATAAAATACAGTTTTTTCTTTTGGTGAAATTTTTTCATAGTTTTTTTTATTTTAAAGCTTCGGAGTTATTGTGAAAAACATTTTGCTAACAATTTGCTAATTTTTTGCTAATTTTCGCTGATTGCTAATTTTTGTTTGAAAAATGGAATATTCTTCTATATAACTTAGGAGATGTTTAAAACTGTTCAACGTAAGTTACTGAAAAACATATTTTTTAAAGTTTTATCAGCTTCTTCGCTTTTAAGATATTAGTAGTTAAAGTGAGAGTCTGCTGCATCAGTAACCCAGGGTTTACCGGAGCGCGTAGAACATTCAAACTTATTACACTTCTATGTGTAATAAGTAATATACTTCTGTGACCCCCAAACTGTTATTTATTTGTTTGTTTTTTAAAAATTAATTCAGACTTTAAATTAAATTTCATTCTGTTATACACGTGCTTTCTATCTTCAATAATTAAAGGTTTTCTCGATACAGACTTTTTTAGCGCCTCTACTGAAATCCATGCGACTTCAAAAGAAAATATTTTCGTGTACCAGACATTTTAAATTTGGTGCAATTTTATGTATAGCAATCAATTCCCCATGATTCAGAATATAGAGGGAGTCTTATCAACGACATGGGTTTTACAGTGTTGCAAGACTGTAATTTAAATATAATAACACAATTTTATTTTACCTTGTTTAATTAATTTTGAAATGAAAGCACTAACTGACATTTAATATTAATACACATTGCCATAGCACTTTTTCACAAATCACAATTGAAGAGCTAAGTGGATAAAGGTGTTATGTGACATTTTTGAAAAATTTGAGATTTCTACACAGACAACTATCTTAACTTTTAATCTATCATTTCAATAAGTTTTTGGGAGAATAAACCTTTCTTAAATGCGTTTTAATGTTTGATAAAGGTGTTATGTACATATGGTTTTTATATAATTTAATGGATAAAGGTGTCATGATCACATACCACCTTTATCCATTACTGTGCGATATTAAATTGTTTTAATCCAAAACACTTTGCTTTTAAAGTTATGTTATAATGACATTAATGTGACAAGTTGTGTTAAGTGTTTCTTACTATTATAGTGAAAATGGCCAGTCGTAGTAAACTGATATTACAAATGGCAATGAATAAACGATTTCATGAATCATGTAAGATGTTTATAAATTGGCTGATATTTGGAAATAGTGCTTATAGTGTTTTAATCCATATATTCATTTCGTTCAATTTCGAAATGGTATGAGATGGTACAAGAGTCGAGATGGTACTTGAGTATCTAATTGCTGTAAACACATTTATACCTTTTGGCAATTCAGCAGAAATCAGTCACATAGTGGCAATTTCCTCCCAGGTAAGTTTTAATAATGTTTTAAAAACAAAACATTATCAATATAAAATGCAATAATAAAATACGAATTTACCAAAGTATTCTAGCAAATTAGTCTGTAAATCAGAAATATTGGAAAGTGACGCTTTGCGGTGTTGATTTTTGTACAAACATTTTTATGCTGACAAGTAGAAGAGGGCTGGACCGTAGAAATTTTTATGACAAGAGCGAAACCAGATGTATGGCATCTGCCCACCCAATATTTTGAAAGAGCATTAAATTGTTTAAGGCAAATCTGGCGAATTCCGAAATTCTTGCGGAAAAAATAATAAGTATGATAATTACGCCAATCAAGTCAAAGGTCATTTGGGTTTGTAAGGTTATCGTTTAAGAATTACAGGGTTCGCTATGCTTACATCTATTGGGTTATCTGTGAAAAATCCCTGCTTACCTAATAAAAATGCTGAAATTACGTCCATGGTATTCAAAATTGTTTAATTGAGATCATGAAATGAGTCACATTTTTTCTCAAATGTGATGCTGGAAATAATACTAAAGAATACGGAGAAAATTACAAACTAGCTTCCGAACAACAAAAGCGTGACGGAGCAAAAGTTACAATAGATAGAACGATTTGCTTTCTTATTTTAGATCTTCAGCAAACCATGCCGCTGCCAAAATTAAGTACATCGAAAGCATTTTACCTCGCCACGTCAAATGTGGCATACATACATTGAGGAATACTGAAAAAAAAAAAAACTCAATTTGTACAACAGGAAGAAAAACTTGAACAATGAAAAGGTTTATTTTCACGACGGTATAAAATGGCACCTATGGGTGCTACTATTACATCACTAGATGAAATGACTCCATTTTACAAAGTCGATATTTTAAAGAAAAGGAATATGCATAAGATAAATTCCGACTGTATTGCTCTAACGGTGTTTAATGAAAACAAGGGCAGCCTAAGTGTAGGAAAACTGGCCAATCTTAAAGAACAATTACCATTCATAAATGAATGGTAAGGCCGTATTATCACAACATACTTGGAATTGACCAAACTGTGGCTCAAAACCGTAGAACTGTCCGACTACCTAAAAATTGTACAATGTTTTAATAATAATAAAATATGTTTAATTTCTTAACACTTTTATTCACTAATTCCTTATTCATTTCAGAGAAACTTATGAACGGATAAAGGTGTTATGTACATTAATTTTTTAAAATTTTCGAAAATAATGACAACTGACAACTTTAGTTATTTGCGAGGTTATTTGTCTCTGAAAAGTACATCAAATGTCAATATCATCGCAAAATGCAAGCTATATAGTCGTTATAACAAAAAGGTTCTCGCCTAAAAACTTTCGAGTTAAATTACTCAATAACGTGTTTTTGTGACATAACACCTTTATCCACTTAGCTCTTCAATTATTCCATAGGTTTTATTAGAAAAGGAACATCCGTTGGTATATTGAAAAAATGTCACTGATCTCAGTAATGTACTGTCTGGAAAAATGTATTTTAACGATGAGAATGAAATATTACTATTTTTAATTTATTATAGAAAATTTCTACAACCACTGCAGTAATTAAATTAATAGCGGTTAATTTAATTTCAATAGACACATTACACAGTTTTATTATTTTTACTATTTTACTTTAAAACTAGATAAATTGAACACGTTGACAATACTGTGTGATTGGAACCTACGGCCAACCAACAGTCTTGCTACGGCTAAACAACGAAGTATGAAAAAGCATGAACCTTTCTTTGAACCGTCGACGCCGATAGCGGAGGATTCCTTTTATGAAAGACACAAAAGCAGGCCCGGCGAGAGCCAGATCGGGACCCGGGTGTAAAACATTGCGGCCCCCCACCCCCTTTGAAATTAAAAATCAATTATTTATTATGACAAAAAAAAATTATTTTTCTTTTAAAATATTAAGTATCGGCATCTGCCTGTACATGTATGATAGTCTTCCGAGCTTTCCTAGAAGCAAAATTTTTAATGACAGTTTTGAAATTAATTGTGCGTGCTAACTGCTCTTCGAGAGCTAGCATTCCAAGACTGGAGACACGATCTTGTACGGAGCATGATCTTAAGAAATTTTGCTAGTATGCTGATCGCTCCCCTTGGACAACTATAACCGAGATAGTGCAAAATATTCTGAGAGCGATTACAATATTTGGAAACAGGGAGTCAAGTTTACTTTCCTTTAAACCATTAAGCAAAGATCTTTGACCGAGGTTCGCTTTCTACAAGCTCCTGCTGACTCAAATCATTGCAGTATACAGATTTTAAGGACTCTGCTTTGCTGCGCAGTGTTTCTTCATCCATATCCAAATAAGTCCACAAAAATCCAAATTTTTCCAATATATCCAGTGCTTGCCAGGCCCCTTTCCTTAGCCCGGACCCGGGGTAGCCCCTGCACCCCCTCTCCCGGGCCTGCACAAAAGTTTTTCTATGTCTCATTATCAATACAATAAACACAATAACAAGGTATATATAGGTCGCAAGAAGACATTGAATTATACTGCGACACTAACCTACACAATATTTTATATATTATTACCCGAATACTCCCTGGCCTGAAAATATCAGTTTATTTGAAAATAATTAATTTAAGCAAAACCGTTGGAGTAACGCCAAAATTTTATAAGACTTTTTTGCTTCTCTTGGGTCAATATATTATCATGCAAAATATTTAAACGTATACATCAAACACCCTGTATGATCGCTGTGGCCTCACGAATACTTCTTACTGAAACTGAGCCATGTTACTTCAACTGCAACTTCTACTTGTTTAATTGACCTAATCCTGAACGGGTTCTAATTTTCGAATATAAATCTTAATATTAAACCTATGTCGAAAGTTTCACATAAATCATTTTAATACTCGTAATAGTATACCCCGAGCGTTCCCAACTGCAAGTGCCCTTTAATCCCACGATATCTGCAAAGAACAGTACTGGACTTATACTTGAGGAGCCCCATTTCATGACCGAGTAGATAATATAATAAATAAGTAAATAAATATAAATGTTTATTGATCTTAAGGCTATACAAGATTATAAATAAGACAGGGCGGCAGAATACCATATTAATGGCTTATTTATAAAACATTTAATTCCCTAAAAAAATGTAAAAGTAAGAGACAAAAATAAGTGTAAATATATACATATATAGCACACGAGAATAAAATAGTATATGCAAAGAAAAATTATTATTAAAACATAGCGTATCAGCAAATACATCGTAGAAGATATGACAAATAATAGAAAGTCAAATAAAATAACAACATAAGTAACAAAACTTTAAAACATGGATCAGGTGGCTTTGGTTTGTAAATAAAATGTGAAATTATTTATTGCGTAAAATGAATTATTTACTAAAAGTTTTCTTAGATGGTTTTCAAAATCGATTAACGATCTGCAGTCTTTTATCTCGTCCAATAAAAGATTGTAAATGCGGCAACCAGAGTTTACCGGAGTTTTTCGTAAAATTCATGATTGTGTTTTTTTTAGACAAATTAAATTCTTTCCTCTTGGGTGATAATTATGAAAGTCTCCGTTATGTATAAATTAGTTTTTGTTTACATGAATATCGTCGTCCATCTCACGAAGTGTCGTATCTCAGTTTTCGTGATTTAGCGCTAGAGCTGTTTTAAGTTTTGGTGGTTTCTAAAATGAATAATAAACTTATAAAACCTGCCTTTTCGTTGTTTTTTTTGCTTATGTTGTGTACCGGGATATATAGTTACCGGCATGAGGTCTATATTAAGAGTGCGTGTTTCCAAATTTTCAGAAAAAAAATTTGAAAGCGAGATACGACGTTACGTGAGAGATAAAAAATGACACTTTCTAAATACAGTGAGTTATGTCAACTTATGTCATTAGCATTTTATTGTTGAAAATAAAGATACATTCGTAAATATACAACACAATTAACATTTCATTCGTGAAAGAACAAAAATTATGAGTTTTCAACGAAATAATAGCATTTTAATATCTATCGTCTATCATTGTGCATAAAAAAATTTAAAAAACCTGATACAAAATTATTAAAAACTCAATACAATAAAATAATTCTGTATTATTCATCTACCCATCGTGACGTGGCAGATTTTTATAAAATTGTGCATGTGTTAAGATTCTAATTACAGGTGTCGCACCGTTATAAAGCGCCATGAAATCGTTATACTTGTCCTTGGAAATCTTTATGGGTTCAGAATTTAAAATTGACAGTTGCACGTCTTTTAAGTTATCTAACTTTCGTTTCCGTGTTACAGAACTGTATTCACTATGACTCGATTTAAAAAATATTTGCTTTGGCTTATCTTTTACTACTATAATGTTCGAGAGGTAGAATGGATAAAATGAATCTCACGATATGACGTAAGTCAAGATACGTCAGTTCGTGAAAAATTAATTGTAACTAAATTGAGATACACCAACGTCTACATGTACCCGTTCTCGCATAGTATACGCGCTTGACTGACGAGAGTTTGTGAGATGCAAGAACATGTCAAATGAAGTATATTTGCCGACCTATCTCAAATTTCGATTATTTTGAGATACGACACTTCGTGAGATAGACGACGATATATGGCCAACAGTGTCATCATGGATGTTACGGTAAGAATTTTGAGTTTTCATATTATTTCACGACATGATTGAACGTGTAATTATTATCTGTTATTCTTTTTTTTTAAATTCAGTGCAGACTGTTTTTGAATAATTAATTATTAAACGATTTTTATCGCACCAATCACTAAATTCCTATAAAAGTTTATTAATTTTTTCTTTAAGGTTTAAGAGATTTGCACCAGATACCATAATTGCAGTATCGCCAGCATACATGAAAACTTTACCTTGCGTTATATAATTAGAAAGATCTTTCACAAATAATAGAAAAATTAATTCCCCAATACACTCCTCTGCGGGGTTCCAATGTCTTGTTGTACATGACAGATTCAACATCTTTTACCTTTATAATTATTTTTCGTTGTGATAAAAATGATTTTATCCAATCATTAATAGATCCACGTAAACCCATGTTAATTTTTTTTTACATACAAATGTTTTGTCTATGGTGTAAGATCGAATAGAACAGTTACTACATAATGATTATCATCCATTTTATAATTTACGTCTTGAATTAGATCTACAGTGCCTGGATTCAGTGGAATACCCTGGCCTGAAACAGTGTTGAGAACTCATTAAATATTATTTTCGTTGAAAAAATTCAAGATTTTATTATAAACAATTTTTTCAAAAATTTTGAAAAAAACCGCTGCCCAAGGAATCACTACTTCCACATCCAGATTCAACGGAAAAACTTTGTATGTGAAAATAATTGTTTATGGAACTTTAAGAATATAATATTTGAAATTCTCTACCCCAAAAACCATAAAACGATACCCCACATCGGTAGTGGGGTGGGGGTGGTGATAGGGGGGGGTGGTAGTGGGGAGTGGATGAAGTAAAAAAATATTTTGAAGTATCTGGTTCCTGTACATACACTAAATCACAATTTTTTTTTCATCCCCTTTAATAAGGAGGTGGGGGTGGTAATGGGGGTGGCTAATGCCAAAAATTTTTTTGAGACCTTAGCTTCTCTTGTATATACTAAATACCAATTTCTTACTCTTACCTGCTTGATTTACCCATTTACCCCAAATTTACCTCAATTTACCCCCCAACCCTTCGACAGAACAAGATAAAAATATAATCTAGTTCTAGATCTCGTTAAAGTACATATGTGTACCAAATTTCAAGTCAATATCTTAAACAGTTCCAGAGCAAACGTGCGCACAAAAAAAAGTTACAGACAGACAGACAGGCCGACAGACAGACCGACAGACGGAAATTTTTTTTTTCGCTCAAACTTAAAATCTCGACGTTTCATAACATTTTAAGCCTATTTGGACAATAAAAATTTTTAAAAATTTTTTTGTCGTTACTATACTTCCACTGGACCTGGAAGTAACATACTCAACAGAGATATAGGGCGATAATTCTCGACATTAGTCTGGTCACCTTTTTTAAATAAAGGAAAAATAGCTGCATTTTTTAGAGCTTTAGGAAACTGTCCCATTGAAATGGACAAATTAATTATATCAACGATTATTTTATTCTTCGGGAATACGAAAATGAGGAGTATATTGCACTTGATCCATGCATTTATATGACAGTAAATATCGTTCGCAGAGAAAAGTTTTTCGTATTTCTGTTAGCCGTCGACTTTCGAAATGTACGTTCGACTATTTTTGTACCCGCAATAACTTAAGAGCAGAAAGTCCGATTATATTGAAATTCGGATTATAATAGGCCCCTTGCATGTGCCATATATTTTATATTAATTTATATACAGTGTGTCCCAGGATAGATGTAACAAGAGGTGTAATGGACCAAAATTTTTGGAATTTTGGAATGGTATTTGGGGATTGAGTCCTGCTTGTTGTAAAACTAAAGTATACCAAAAATGACTTGATTTGGTGTTCTACAGGGTGTTTTATAAGCAAAGTTGTAAAAATCACCAATAATAAAGTACCTTTATTTTTCAAAATATGAAAAAATTCCACTAAGAAAAGTTATTTAGAATGCAATTTTATACCTCTACACCAAAGTTCAGGAATATAAAATTATTTTTTTGAAACTGTCCATTTTTTGCGAATTAAAAGTTGAATTCATATTTAAAGTTGTGTAGGAGCAAATGATAATCATCTCAAAAAGTAGGCTATTGGTAAATAAAAAATTAAATATACGAGATGTAAGAAGGTATAATGTTAATTGAACTAATTGTAAAACAAGAAACAATTACTAACAGAAGATTAATGAGGTTTAGAAATTATAACAAGTAATAAATGTCAAAAACATAACAGATTCACAAACAAATTAATTATTGACCAATACAAAACAATGTTTACAATTTTTTTATTATTCGACGTAGCTACCACCCAAATCCACACACATTTCGATCCTTCGCCTGAAGTCCTTAAATAAATGAACGCCTTATATTGTATAATATCAACATTGACATTTATACGATTGAAACACTGACAAATCCTTTCCATCATATCTTATCGAGTCTTTGGTTTATAAACGTCTGACTGCACAAATCCCCAAAGGAAAGAATCCGTTGAGGTCACGTCGGGTAACCTAGGCGACCATGTAATGGGATCTAACATAATTTAATAAAATAATAAATTAGATATAATTTAACAGTTTATTAAAATATCAGACCTTCTTTTCCTATCCACCTTTCAGGAAACTAGTTACTAATGGCCTGACGAATATTTTTACTAAAATGTAGTGGTGCGCCATCAAGTTGTAATCACATATTATTTGTAATATAATAATCAGGAATATGCTCGATCAATTGTGGAAACGTATTTTTCATAAAATTCAAGAAGACTGCTCCATTCACATTGCCCTCAAAAAAGTGAGGACCAATAACATAATCATGTAAAATTCCTCCTCAAACATTTAAATTCCAGTTGTGCTGTTAAAGATCTCCCTGTACAACATGAAGGTTTTCTTTGTAAAAATAATGAAAATTGTGCCTATTCAAAAATCCATCGCAAAGAAACGTTGATTCATCCGTGAATAACACAGATTTGAAAAATTCCTCATTTTCTCCAGTTTGGTTTTGAGCCCACTGGCAAAAATTTAATCTAGGATTTAAATCCACATCCAAAAGCTTTTAATGCAGCTGTACTCGATAAGGGTGAAACTTATTTTTACGAAGATATAGAGAAACACTAGATTTACTGACCTCTAAATCCCTATTTAACTCCAGAATGCTTGCAGTAAGATTTTAGATTACCGCTAAAGTTATAGCCAGCATTTTCTTCAGTTAATACATTTCGTCGTCTCGCCTTCTTTTCATATGCAACACTTCCAGTATGTTCAGAACGTTCTTTTAAATTTTCTAGAGACCTCACATCAGGACACCTTCTCTCAGAATATTTTTGATGATACGCACTCTTCATGCTAATAAATAATTTCCATCACATTCACCAATAACATATCAAATCTTGTTGACAATGATTATAATTCATATTTTTAAATATTACTTAACAATTCAACTTAATCACGAGAATCTTAAACACCTTACAGAAATGTCATAAATTGAAAAACAAAAGCATAACAAAAGACCAAAGCCATACCAGATTTTAATGCTAAAATAAAGAGTACCTCAAATTACGCAAAAATTATTTAAAATAATCATATCTCAAAAACCGTTTGAAATAAAAATAAGGTGTATAATATTAAAATATGGGGAAGTGTATGCTTTATTCATTCGTGTAAATAAATTATAGACATTTCATTTAAAAAAAAACTGAGAAAAATAATAATTAATTATCAAGAAATATAAACAAATATTTTGGACACCCGGTATAATAATAATTTATTTCAAAAATGTTTTTCAGTAAATACATCATTATCAAATATCATCCTACATTTTTATAAAAAACAATTAATAAATCGCGAAAATATGGCGGTCAAAAGAATGTGCCAAAAAAACCAGGAAGGAAATCATACCTTAGCAACGCTGCATCCGAATGGCAAAATATTTTAGGATGTAATTAAAAAATATATATATTTTCTTGTGTAATTCATTTTTGAGACCTTGTAAAATTGAAAATCATTTTTCGTTTTAGTAGAGATGAAACAATGAAAGTTTTGTTAATTTTTTTTTATAAAGTTAACGGTTTTTGCACAATCTTCCGAGGGAACACTAACAATTGGCCAGCAGTTATATTGTTATACCTCTGTTACATACCAACGACATAATGCACATGAAAATATTTCTCAATTATAATTCTAACACCCGGCGCAAAAGCTAGCATGGTATTTTTTGGGCCAAAATTACAGAATATGTAGTGGAAATCACAATTAGTGCCTGATATATGTCTTTTAAGATTCAAGTAAAAAGACATACATAAGGGCCGAACTTCTTTTTTAAATATTGTAAAATCGGTCAAAAGATGGACAGAATCGCAAGAACTAGTGTTATATTCAAGGATAAGAGCTCGTTAAAAATAGTGCAGAAGGTAAAACAATAGTTTATGTTCTATGAACTAATTATAATTTTTTTTTAAATAAAACTATATTTTAATATCCTATTGATAATAAATGAAGACTGTCAAGTTTATTTCGAAATGTTCTGAATAATTTTCTCTTTAAACTTTTTTGTGAACAAATTTTATTATTATTAGTTTTGTACTTCGCTTAACCATTACAACATAACATTAAATATATATGCGGTTAAAGTGGAAACGATAGTAATATAACAATATAAAATTATTATATTATTTACCTAGTCTACTCTCAATAAAATGGAATATAATTAACCTGGCTCGAACACTAGTTTATTACCAATAAACTTTCGCGAGTTATTTCTTATTTATATTCGTATTCTGCTCTGAGAATCTGAAATATATATACAAACGTTTATATACAGATACATAAAAATAAATAAATATATAAATCAATGGCTGCAATCCTCTTCGGGTACGTTTTTTAATAAATTTTATGTTTACTTATCGACTTTCAAAAGCAATAGGGTTTGTACAGCTAACACTAAATAGGCCCCTTGTAAAAGATATAATTTTAGTATTTTTATAATCTTTACTTATTACAAAACACAGTGTGTAAAGGATTTTTTCTTATTTTTTTCTTTTACAAACGGTATTCAACATTAAAGTTTGAATAAATCCGTTAGGCGCGCAAACAACGCGTGACGTCATGTAACAGGAGACACCAAAGCGCTAGCGTACATTTTAAATTAATTCCATTTATAGACGTTGACCTTGTAATAGCTTGATAGTGGAGCGAAATAGACCACAATTTTTTTGTGGTACAGATATTTTTTATTTCGCCTGACCTTAATAAATAATTATTTTGACATCATTAGATTAGTTTTCTATTCTGTCTTTATTAAAATTTGTCTAAACATTTGAATCATACACTCAAAGAAAATGATAGGTAAATTCAACCAAAAAGAGCATATGAAATCGCGCCTATCTAGTTTCATAGTTAAATAATCAGAAAAGAATAGTCATACAACTTTATTTGTTTTCGTAAACAAATAGTAGTTTAATAATCATATCTTCGTGTAACAAATTAAATAGTACAATGACATTTTTTTATGTTCACTAACCATTTTCAATTTGGTCTACAATTAAATAGTACTACGACTTTGTTTTTTGTTCACCAACTAATTTTTAGGTTGATCTACACTTTATTGTATGATGAAGTTTTTTTTGGTTAGCCAAAATCTCAGTATTGAGACATCAGACCACAGTATAGAGAAGACCAGTAGTTTCACTCGCAGCGGTCCCTTTGATATTTGTTGTACTCGATTTTATTTTTATTTAATCCACTGCGCATCTACTGTTTGTATCCCTCGCGCATTTCGCCGTATACTGGCGACAGTGGCGACTGTTCAGAAACGTAAACGTAAACAAAAATAAACATCCACCCCACCCTACATCATCACTGCCGTCCACTATCGTCATGCCGTCCACTGCGCATCGAATAGTTTAAGCCCAGGAGCATCGCATGCGCACTGAAAATCTTATACAACTGTTCCGGCTGAGTAGGACTACTGGTCTTCTCTCTACTGTGATTAGACCACCCAAACCAAAGATTAGAGATCGTTTATAAGATCCATCCAAATATATGAGAGAATTTGAACATTGCAATCTTGTTATTAATTTTCTATAAATTCATAAGAGTATAAGATGATTGATGATTGATTATTGTCAGTGATTTGTATATGGCGTCATCTGGTAATAATTTCTGTAATAGACTACGTGGTAAGCAAGCAAATTTTATGGTAATTCTTTTAGAACTTCTAGAAGACGACAATAATATTGGTTTGTCTACCAAGTACAATAATACAGCGAACTAATACTGGGTTATAATTGCAATTCGATAAAAATTAAAAATAAAATATACTATTATCTAGTTTAATTTGATAGAATTCAACAAAATAATAGTCAGACGAAAAAAATAATAGTCTTATTCATCTATTTTTTAAGTTAATGTTTGTTTTGTTGTACGACAACTTTTTATTAATTAAAATAACAATCACCTTTTGTTTAAAAATACCATCAATATAATTTAGTTTAACAAAATTAACGACATTTTTAGTTAACTATTTTTTTTTGTTGAATTTACCCATACTATTTCTTTGAGTGTAGTTATGATGTGCACCAATTTAATTAATTTGATTATTCACTGCAAATATCTATAGTAGCATTGTACTGATAGGAAAAATTAGAAGGAAATAACTGATCAAGTTTTGAAATTTGGCAAAGATGTTCGTTCAGGCCTACTGTTAGACATGCTAAAAGTCATAAACTCAAATTGATGCGCTCGAGCCGCCTGATGTGCATTTTTCCGTATCTATTAATATAATCTTCATTACTCTGTTAGTCATATAATTATGAACAACTTTCAAAATGTCCGTCGTCTATCAGTCCATTCATCGGTCCGTTTGCTTCTCCGCTATCATGCGTTTGTAAGCACAATAATTTAAGAGAGGTAAGTCCGGTTTTTTTGAAATTTGGGCAGTAAGTCAGTGTTAGCTGGAGGAAAAACTAGTTTTCGAAAAAACTCGATTCGTAATATAATGGTTATGAAACATTTAAAAAAAATACATGTGACGAGTGTTGTAACACTCTTGATAAGATTCTGTAAACACTGCTTGGTACACTAATCAGCGTTTCGACAACCAAGGTGGTATCATCATGATATGATTAAAATTGGGAGTATAGAAATTAAACCTACGATGTTATAAAAGTTTACACGCGTGCACTTCTTTCTTAAAATGTGTCATAACTTTCATACACACTGATCGATTTTATCAGAAACGCTGAAGATCTTCCTAACATCGACTTGTCATTAAAATTTCAATAAATTCATCCATTTTCTCTCGTAGGTTATCGGGTTATCGGGCTTATATAAACATGACGCTCATAGAGGACAGATAGACAGACATATGAATAGAAGACGAACATTTTGAAAGTTATTTAGAATTCTATAACTGAAAATATCTACGAGCGATATTTACGGTTTTAGAAATGTGTTGATCAAATGGAATATACTTTTTCTGAAATCGATTGGCAATGTCTACATTTTCGGTGCGATTTCAGATCGAAAAATGGACAATTCCAGTATTTTAGTTCATTGCTAAGAAACTATCAGAAAACAGACCGGAAAAGATCCGTTGCCAGGCAAAGATCAACAAAACCGTACGGGAATGTTACTTTCCCGGCCTAGGCCGGTTTTTTATATACCTATATTTTAGACAGTAAATAAATTCACTTAAATACACACTGTAAATTAACATCACAGACCGAATACAATTAAATAATTTTAGGAAATAACTGCAAACTGCGCGAATTATTGCACTTGCAGAGATACACTGTTAGATGACGTCAAGTCCATTATGAGTGTGTTCTCAGACACGCCCCTCCTCCCTGATATTAATAGATGATTTAAATATTTTCCAGTTAGAAATTAAGAAAACAGATTTGATAATTGTTAATGTTTAGTAGCAATATATTATTATACAGTGTGTCCCAGGAGAGATGTAACAAGAGGTGTAATGGACCAAAAATTTTGGAATTTTGGAATGGTATTTGGGGTCCTGCTTGTTGTAAAACTAAAGTATACCAAAAATGACTTAATTTGGTGTTCTACAGGGTGTTTTACAAACAAAGTTGTAAATATCACCACTAATAAAGTACCTTTATTTTTCAAAATATGAAAAAATTCCACTAAGAAAAGTTATTACAATGCAATTTTATACCTCTATACCAAATTTCAGGAATATAAAATTATTTTTTTGAAACTTTCAATTTTTTCAATAAATTAGTATTTTATTTTGAACCATTCAATTAAAACTGCATATAAATTATTTTTTGTGAATTAATATTTAAAGTTATGTAGAAGCTAAAAGTAGGCTATGAAAAAAGCAGTTGATACACATTTATCATTTATTATTGACATATCTGTCAAACGTAGTCAATATTATCCTTAATTTCTGTTTCAAATTAACGAACCAAGCATAAAAATTTAAGTGAAATGGTACTCACAGTGCGTGAATAAATTTATATTGTGCAATGCTATTGAATTGGCAGTGAAAACTCGCTAAGAGAAGTGGTAAGCCAATTTAATTTGAAATTTCCAAACACTGCTGTCACGTACTCAGGCTATGAGAATAATTAAAAAGTTTCTGGCTACTGGTAGTGTTCTTAACATGAAAAGAAAAATAAAAGCATATGATGAAGACAATGTTGGGGCTATTATAGCTCATGCCTCTGTTATAGAAAATCCTAGGATGCCACTAAGAGAGTCAGCTCTTATTAATATTAGCAAGTCTGAACTCCAAAGAATTTACAAGGCAAAGAAAATTAGGGCATATAAAGCAAATTATAAACATACGCTTGAAGAGGGAGATGACAGCCGTAGGTTGGATTTTTGTTTGACCATTGGAGAAAAAATCATGGAAGAGAGATTTTTTCATCATTTCATAATTTTCTCAGATGAATCCACATTCACAACCAATGGTTTTGTTTCATCTCAGAATTGTCGGTTTTGGGCTTCTGAAAATCCAAATTTTAGAATTCAGTGTAGAAGACAATATTATAAAAAAGTGAATGTGTGGTGTGCCATTTCTTATCACGTTGGAGTTATTGGACCTTATTTCATTGAGGGGAGGTTAAACCAGCACACTTATTTACAGCTTCTTGAAAGATTTTCTGAAGAACATTTAAATATTTTAAGAGATATGCCTTTAGCTCATTCTCAACATGATGGTTGCCCTGGCCACTCCACAGAAATGGTTAATCGGTGGTTGAATTTAAATTTTGGAGAAAATTGGATTGCCAGGAATGAACCGATCAAGTGGCCGGCGAGATCCCCATCAATATTGGATTTCTTTTATGGGGTCGCCTCAAGCAGTTGGTTTAAGCTGAACCACTTCCTAACGATGTAGCAGTATTGAAGCAGAGAATTACAAATGCCGTAAACTCAATACCGTTAGATCATATTCGAAACAGTTTTAAGAGACCGTTAAGATATTCACGAAAAACCGTTTTTGGTAACCTTCGACCTTTGACCTTTCCGGGAATTTTTTTGAAGTTAGGATTTTTTTGTCCCATTTCCCTGGATTATAAGGAAATACAAGGTTTGAGAACTTGCTACGAGGATTTGAGTTGTCTTATAGACAGAGCTAGTCGAAAGTTTTTTCTTTAAAGATTTATTATTGTGAAAACTGGAATACAAAACTACAATAATTGGAAGTAAGAAATATTTTGAATTTGAAATAAAAAAGAGGTAAAAGATAAAAGCAGCATTCATAAAATTTTTATTACATTTAAAAATATTTTAAACTAAAACAAAATTAAACAAAATTTAATTTGAATATAAAATATTAAATTTTATATTTAATAAATTCATGTTAAATTGGCGCCCATTGTGGGGCCAATTTAATATGGATTATTAAATAAATATAAGTGTTGAAATTTTATATTTTGGTTTTCATAGTTAAACAACGACTTTTTATTACGGTAACGTGATGTTTTTCCATACATTAACTAAGATAATTACCTCCTGTTTTATTGCTGATACGACGGTAATCTATATTTCTAGTATTCACATTTCTTCGCTGCAGTTGAAGAGGAAATGAATAGGAATAGTCATTATACATACAGTATTTATATAACTAGGATAGAGTGATTATACGTAAATTTAAACATAAAGCGCGGTCAATAAAGGATTCCACCTGTATGTTAAAAACTTACAGGGATCAGATCATTGGGATTTCGCGCCAATACTGCGAAGAAATTTTCGGAAATGACTAGCCTGCGGTAGAAAACAGTAGAATTACGAACACGAATAATCAATACTGACATCAGAAGTGAAGGCAGTCATGAAAAAGCTAAAGCAGTTAAAGTCGACAATATCTCATCTGAGGCGCCTAAGTTAGTTGGTGAAGATGGAACGAGAATTAGTCACAGAAATTACAAAAAAATATATAAGACAGAAATCTGGTCAGACAATTGGATAACTCTTTTCGTACCACTACCTAAGAAGGGAACAATATAGAACGGTTGTTAGTTAAGGGAAAACCAAATGGCAAGATGAAAAGAGGACGCCTTCCAATACGTTGGGCAATATTACCAAGGAGCTGACGGGTAAGAACTTTGATGAGGCTCTGTGCGACAGATGACGTGATGCCGTCCGACGTACCATACAGTAAATGGAGACCAACTAGAATAATTCATGGATTACAAACGTTTGGCAAGTGGTGAACAGGAAGAAGGAAAAAGGCAATAGGGGCAAGGGTATATTATCACGTCGCAATAAAAATATAGAAAAAAAACCGCTGCCCAAGGAATCACTACTTCCACATCCAGATTTTTTATCTAAGTCACTCACAACGAAAAAATTTCGTGTGTGGAAATAATTGTTTATGGAACATTAATAATATAATATTTGAAATACTCTACCCCAAAAACCCATAAAATGATACCCCCACATCGGTAGCGGGGTGGGGGTGGTGATAGGGGGTGGTAGTGGGGGTGGATGAAGTAAAAAACATTTTGAGGTTTCTGGTTCTTGTACACCTACCTCTTGTTCCCTAATTCCCCTTTAATAATGGGGTGGGGGTGGTAATGGGGGTGGCTAATGCCAAAATTTTTTTTTGAAACCTCAGCTTCTCTTGTATATACTAAATACCAATTTTATGGACTCTTACCTGCTTGATTTACTTATTTTCCCCAAATTTACCCCCCAACCCTTCGAAAATATAATCTAGTTCTAGATCTCGTTAAAGTACATACGTGTACCAAATTTCAAGTCAATATCTCAAACGGTTCCAGAGTAAACGTGCGCACAAAAAAAGTTACAGACAGACAGACCGACAGACGACAGACAGAAATTTTTTTTTTCTCAAACTTAACATCTCGACGTTTCGTGACATTCTAAGCCTATTTGAACAAAAAAAATTTTTTTAAATTTTTTTGTCGTTACTATACTTCCACTGGATGTGGAAGTAATAAAGCCCTTAAAAAAAACTCTTTCTTCATTGAGAACTGTTAAAAAGTATACTTCATGGTTATTATGGTTTATTAAGTTGTAGTAACGTGGATTCAAAAAAAGTACATCTCAAATCATTTTAATTTCCTTGTTTGGTGATTTTTTTGATAAGTATACATATTGGAGGTCGAAAACTTGACCCATTTGGAAAAAATGAAATATCACTATTTCGGAAAGAATTTATACTTTTCGAATGTTCAAACACAAATTCGTTTACTTGTATGCATTTTTTCGAAAATATGATCAATCCCATCATGATCAGAAATAGCGATTTTCGCGATCTATCCTTATAACTCACTATAGTTTTGAATATAAATTCTGGAACTATTGCAATACATTAACAAATGTGTAAGGATGGATATATATATATGGATAGTTGAAATGTGGATAGGTGTACCTGTAATAAATACAATACAGTAACGGCAAGTAAAAATTCATGCGAGTGACGGCGCAGCAGATCTGCTTCGATCCAACGGCTATGTGTGGTGTCTGTGTATGCGTTCACAATTATATATTTCCCCTCCGTACTCACTATTTATCCTCCTATTCACTATGAAAAGTGTTAAAACTGTGTAATCAGAAAGAGAAAAAAGTTTTATTTTGCTCGTTAGAACTGCTAAGAATTTTTAGAGGTTCCGTAGTATACATTGACATTGACAATTATCGCCAAATATCCCTCTTATGTTCTATATCTAAAATCATAGAAAAAATAATATATGGCCGCCTATTCTCCTACTGTGAGGTAAATAAATTGTTAACCGCATCGCAACATGGATTTATATCGGGTAAGTCTGTAGACACCGCTTGCTTTCATTTGCTAGAATACGTTTATCAGCTTTAGATAAAGGCAAATATGTTTGACTTATCAAAAGCATTTGAAAAGCATTTGATCTCGTTAATAAAAACTACTTAAAAGATAAATTATATAATATGGGTTTCCGTGGAAATATATTAAATTGGATTATGTCTTACTTACGTGATAGGATGCTGAGAGTCAAAGTAAATAATGAATATTCAGCTTTAAAGAGTTTAAACCTTGGAGTTCCTCAGGGCTCCGTGCTAGGTCCATCTCTTTTTTTACTTTATGTAAATGATTTACCAAATTTCATAAAAAGTGGGCATGTAACGATGTTCGCAGATGACACCACAATAACTGTATCTGCCGACAGCCCTGCAGAGGTAGAACGGCCACTTCATACTGTTATGGAAGAATTAGGTATGTGGTGTCAAAGGAATAGACTCATCTTAAATGAGAGAAAAACTGTTTGTTTGAATTTTGGTTTACAGAGGCGGTTACCATCTGCAATAATCTATGACCATCTGACTTTATCAGAATTAGGTAAACTGCTGGGAACTAGTCTGGATGTAAAAATTATCATTTGACGTGCACATTGACTCTGTAGGCAAAAAGTTAAATAAAGCTTATTTTGCTATTCTCCAGTTAAAAGATGTACTGGATGAAAAGGAATTACTACAAACATATTATGCATTGGCATACCTCCACATTTCTTATAATATAATTTATTGGGGAAATGCTAAGGATAGAGAGAGAGTATTTATAGCTCAGAAAAGAATTATTAGGTTAATATATAACTTACAACCTCGCGAAACATGAAGCAATATATTCAAAAATAAAAATATTCTTACAACACCCTGTATATACATATTAAAATGTTTATGCTTTACTAAGAAAAATATAAAGATTTTCGAAACTAGATCGGAAAATCACATATATAATACGAGACACAGCCAATTATTACTGTCGATTCCTAAGCATATCACTGCGAGATATGAATATTCTCCATATTATAACTGTACACGGTTATACAATGTGCTGTCAAATGAAATTAGAAATATTGCAAATTATTATAAATTTAAAAATAAAATAAAACAATTATTAATTTCTAATTCATTCTATGATATAAAAGACTTTACATATTCAAATTTATTAAACCTGTGATAAATTATGTTTAGTTTTTAAGCTGTATTGTATATTTTTACTATTTTTGTGATGGATGTGTTCAGTTGTTAGTATTATTCTTTTATCCAGTCATTTTATATATTATCTATTTGTTTTTATTATGTTAGTAATAGTGTGCTACAGATATATGTTACTGTTTATATTTACATATATATGTTCACACATGCATTTCTCTTCTTGGTTTTGTTTTGTTTTTATATATTTTAACTACGATTTTGTAATTTTTGACTTACCATATATACATTGTATCTTATGTCAATTCTATTCTATTCTATTCTATTCTATTCTATTCTATTCTATTCTATTCTATTCTATTCTATTCTATTCTATTCTATTCTATTCTATTCTATTCTATTCTATTCTATTCTATTCTATTCTATTCTATTCTATTCTATTCTATTCTATTCTATTCTATTCTATTCTATTCTATTCTATTCTATTCTATTCTATTCTATTCTATTCTATTCTATTCTATTCTATTCTATTCTATTCTATTCTATTCTATTCTATTCTATTCTATTCTATTCTATTCTATTCTATTCTATTCTATTCTATTCTATTCTATTCTATTCTATTCTATTCTATTCTATTCTATTCTATTCTATTCTACAATTAATGCGTTGGCAGCGCAGAGTGACAAAGTTACTTCACTATTTTTTTTCCAGCAATACCGTGGCTTTAGCGATAAATTTTATTAGGACATTTTTTGTTCAGAAACACGTGGTCTATCCACCTGTATTTTTTATTTTTTCCTAACCTGACTTAATTTTAAAACTTTGAAAAAATGGATCAAACAATTTTGTTTCACTTTTTTTTATGTTCTGCATCCGAGCGAAATGTAAACTTTTCAGGATATTATTCTATACACTTTCACAAACTCAAAAAAAGTGCAAATTTTGCAAGTTTTTGGAGATTTCAATATAAGATTTTCTCTGTCAATATTTTTCAAGTACCCTGTCTACCAGTGAGTGACTTATTTATAAAGAAGAGAAATTATCTGAAAATTACGAACATACAATTATAAAAGCCTGTTCTCGCAGCGATTCTAAAAATAAATCCTTCCGCTAGAAAAAAACGAATCCTGGCCATTCCGGCGCCCCGGTTCAACATGCATAATATGAGCTTTATCGGGAAATCTGAGCATCGGCGAGCAATTTCAATCAGGTCCATGTAATGAATACGTTAACCGACGTCCAAATGATAGGAAAACAAACTTAATTATACACACATTAACTAGTCTGTTAACGTTGAATTTAAAGCCAAAGAGACGTTGATAAATTATGTCCCAGATATCATGAATTACAGCCACGTTTTTCAGCCTGTTCAGCTGGTAAAGGTCATAAGTGTCCGAGTGATAAAGGGAAGCCTCAAACACAATAGGTTGGACTTAAGCTGGTTATGATATAATTTGATAGGAGGAAGAGTGAAGTAAATCATTTGGTCAATTTATTAATTCCAGATTTAATTATCCGTGATATAGGGCAGAGCTTGTACGTGAACACTTTCCAAAATTTGCAGAAAAGTTAATATACACTCAAAGAAAATGATAGGTGAATTCAATCAAAAAGAGCATATGAAATCGCGCCTATCTAGTTTCATAGTTAAATCAATCAGAAAAGAATAGTCATACAACTTTATTTGTTTTCGTAAACAAATAGTAGTTTAATAATCATATCTTGTAGAACAACAAATTAAATAGTACAATGACATTTTTTTATGTTCATTAACCATTTTCAATTTGGTCTACAATTAAATAGTACAACGACTTTGTTTTTTGTTCACCAACTAATTTTTAGGTTGATCTACATTTTATTGTATGATGAAGTTTTTTTTTTGGTTAGCCAAAATCTCAGTATTGAGACATCAGACCACCCAAACCAAAGATTAGAGATCGTTTATAAGATCCATCCAAATATATCGATGATCCCTGAGAGAATTTGAACATTGCAATCATGTTATTAATTTTCTATAAACTCGTAAGGGTATAAGATAATGCATTATTGATTATTGTCAGTGATTTGTATGTGGCGTCATCTAGGAATAATTTCTGTAATAGACTAGGTGGTAAGCAAGCAAATTTTATGGTAATTCCCTTTTAGAACTTCTAGAAGACAACAATAATATTGGTTTGTCTACAAAGTACAATAAGACAGCGAACCAATACTGGTTTAGAATTACAATTCGATAATACTTAAAAATAAAGTCTACTATTTATCTAGTTTTATTTGACAAAATTCAACAAATTATTAGTAAGATGAATAAATTATAGTCTTATGCACCTATTTTTAAGTTAATGTTTATTTTGATGTGTGACAATCACCTTTTGTTTAAAAATACTATTAAATATACTTGAATTTAACAAAATGAACAATATATATACTATTTTTTTGATTGATTTAACCCGTACTATTTGCAAACAAAAGCGCTGATGCGACGTCTTAATTCATCAAAGTGGATGACTGAACGATGTTATGTTTATGTAAACAGAACTGCGGGTTAACTCTACAATAATATTGGTTTATTTGTCAACTATAATAGTAGAGCAAACTGCTACTGGGTTTACAATTACAATTCGACAATAGTTAAAAATAAAATATACTATTATCTATTTTAATTTCACAGAATTCAACAAAATAATAGTCAGACGAAAAAAATAATAGCCTTATTCATCTATTTTTTAAGTTAATGTTTGTTTTGTTGTACGACAACTTTTTATTAATTAAAATAACAATCACCTTTTGTTTAAAAATACCATCAATATAATTTAGTTTAACAAAATTAACCATATTGTTAGTTAACCATTTTTTTTTGTTGTTACCCATACTAGTTCTTTGAGTGTACCGGGTATTTTGAAATACATGTATATATTCAGATTTACAAATATTGCACACGCCATTGCGTATGTGCTCTATAAATATACAATGAATTTTTGTAAACATAAAATTATAAAAATGCAAGTATAATTCTTATTAAGGTATATAATAATTAACTGAACTAAATCAGTACATAAACCAGCTAAAAACGTACTCTTCGCCAATTTACTGAGCTTTTTATATAATGGGCTCATTTAGCATTTTTTTTGTTACATTTTCTGAAAGGTCTATTAATTCTAGAGCGAAATTCAAAAAAAAATAATTTTCTGTGGTCTCTACTGGCTTCAAAATTAATCAAAAACATATCAACACGTGGCGCCAGGGGCGGCTGGTGAAATTTAAACAATTTTTTTCTCGTCTGTGGCGCATGGGATCCATACGAAATATGGGAAATAACATCTAGAGAAGCACTCCTCTAACGACCCCCTGAAAAAGCAGTTTGCGAAAATTTTTTTTAAAATTCGGTTGACCCCCCTAGGTCAAGGGACTCCTGTTTAAAATTAATTTTTTTTGTCATATACATTTTACTTTTCATAAAAATACAACAGGTTTTGAAGTTTATGAAAATATTTTCATTATTAACTGAAACACAATGAACTGAAATTTTGTAATTTACAATTTAACAAATGATAAAATTTCAGTTCGTTGTATCTCAGTTAGTAATGGAAATATTTTCATAAACTTCAAAACCTGTTGTTGTATTTTTATGAAAAGTAAAATGTATATGACAAAAAAATTAATTTTAAACAGGAGTCTCTAGACCTAAGGGGGTCAACCGAATTTCGAAAAAATTTTTCGCAAACTGCTTTTTCAAAATTTTTTAGGGGTCGTTAGAGGAGTGCTTCTCTAGATGTTATTTCCCATATTTCGTATGGGTCCCATGCGCCACAGACGAGAAAAAAATTGTTGAAATTTCACCAGCCGCCCCTGTGTGGCGCTTTCTTGTTTTAGCTGTGTGATGTCAATGTCTCTATCGCATCGGGAGACGTAGACGTAGCTGACGGCTTGTCTAGTAGTCTAAGATCCTACATAAGAAATTAATACCCTCATCTGTTATTCAGATAAGAAATAGTTTATATAAAAGATAACATGTAGGTTTGCCACTTTTCTAACACAAAATCGCGATCGAGAAACGTCAAACGAAAAATGCCGAAATGTCAATTTTGACTCGTTCGTATCGAGACGAATTTTGGCGTGCGATTTACGATGCGGATCAACTACAAGTCTTCCTCTTTCCATATCGACAAGATACAGGCGTCGCGGTATCGTATTTTTGATAATATGAGTATATTTAGATGTCCGGTTTTCGACTGAGGTTATTAGGTAAGCGAGGTAGGACTGTGGAGACATTTACGTCAGCGATTCGACCGCCTCAGCTAGATTTTAAAGCAGTATATTTCTGGAACTACATATCGGATCGAGCTCAAATTTTCAGTGTAATAATTATTTGATGATTATTTCACACAATTGTAATAAAAAGTGCAATATTAAATTTGGCTGAATGACCCCATTGTTACACATTCTATAGGATACTCGTCGCAGTTTTCTTGTAAATAATGTTAGTTTTTTGGACATCCTAAATTTTGCGGTATCAACTTTGTTGTGAAAAAAAAATATATGAAAAAAAAATTGAAAAAAAAAACATCCAACCTGTCTTGGATTCGAACACACCATCTTTGGATTGCAATCAATCAAAAACAATTTATTAATAGTATTATCATATGGTATAAAATATAAATATAAATAATTGTTTAAAACTTTGATGATAAAATACACTTTTAAAATGTAACTTAATTTAATTGTTACAGTAAAATTTTTAATCAAAAGTAATAGTGAAGAAATCTTCAATTTTGTAAATTGTATTTTTACACAAAAAGTCTTTTAAGCATTTTTTAAAACGTTTAAATGGCAACTGTTTCACATGGTTTGGAAGAGTATTATAGATGTGAGTTTACTTTAGTTCTTGTTGTTTGGATAGGATTTAAATATGGATTTGTCGTCCCTCTGGTGTCATATATATGCACTAGTTCTTGCTTGCTGAACAGTTCATAATTGGATTTTACAAAACATGCACTTTCATAGATGTAAATGGATGGTAAGGTAAGTATATTCTTTTCCTTGAATATGTTTTTACATGATTCATAGGGTTTTAGGTGAAATATGCATTAGATATATTATTCTAAAATATATATTAGTAAAATGTATAAACAAAAAAATATATTAATGAGATAAGATTTCGTAAGATTTCTATTTAAGTATAAGGGACAAAAGTTAAAAAAATAATTTTTTTAAATTAAATGATTAATAACTTTCTTATTTACTCATTGATTTTCTTCAAAAAAGGGTTCTTCCTCCAGCTAACATTAACTTACTTTCCACATTTCAATACAATTGGACTTTTCTTTCTTAAGTTATTGTGCTTAAAAGAAACGTGACGGACGGACAGATGGACAGACATTTTGAAAGTTGTTCAAAATTGGTTCACTAACACAATGATGTGAAAATTTTTTCTCTACAGGTGATATTTCCGATTTTAGAAATGTACCGATCAAATGCATCGTTTTTGGGAAGAGTATAATAATGTCACTTACAGACATAAAGCCAAACAAAAAATGAACATCATTGCCTAGTATAAAAGTTTTCTAGTTAAGAACATGGTCCTTATTGTTAGATAAAAATTAAAAACGATGACAAGACACAGATAATTATAATAGTAATAAATTCATTATAAAATTACTATTACGTTTCGTGGTGTTGGATCCGCCATTTTCAATTCAAAGATATTATTTCAATAATACTTTACAATATACGATATTGTAATATTATGCTTCATTTTTAAAGTAGAGTTAAGTCTGGAGATTGCGCCGGCCTCTTATTTACTCAAATCTCCATTTTCCTTTAAACTGTCATAACGATTTTATGCATTTGTTTCAAACTATCCACTCGTCTGTCAGATATAAATTAGATAAAAAATGTCTCGCTCTTTAATAGCTTTTCGTAGATCAAAAGTTGCGTTACTTTTGACTTTACACATGGCATCATCTCCTACAAAAATTACAACAATCCTCATTATTTTTATTCATAACTTTTATTCGATTAACGAGTTGGCGATAATTATGTTTACTATTTTTACCGTTAATATAAGTAAGGGCAAGAGGGCAAGGTTAATGACAAGAACTTGACCTAACATAACGTATCTTTAAACTAAATAAAATTTTAGTGTCAATTTTTGTTACTCTCTGGATCCTCATCTTGTCCACGATTTGGTTGTTTTCTAACATCACGTCGACGTTAAACCATTATAGTGAAAGTAGTAGGGATTGGTAGATATTTGTCAGGAAATTATTTTGCTAAAGCGAAAAATTGGTAATGCATACTTTGCATTGCTTCGCTATTACTGCATTAAAATTAAGTCCATCAACTTCTCGTTACATTTATGACCTTTTGAAAATAGTCTAAAAGTTTGAGCTATACAGGGTGTCCCACATAAAACTCCCGACGCCATTTTCTCGATAACCAAAAGCGATGTTTCAATTCTGTAGAATATATAAATTACTTCAGATTTGAGTAAAAATGGTTATTTTACACAATGACGTATAGATGGCGTTGCGATGCAAAGAAATTGTTTGATCCTAGGAACGTTGAAATGAGGTGCTTGCGATGGAGAATTATATGCTAAGCAACTTTTTTAATACGAATAATTTTCGAAAAATCACTAGTTATCGAGATATTTGAACTTCAATGTAATTTTTCAAGTACCAAAACTCTCATTTTTTTTCATATGTCTACAATTTACAGTGTAAAATTTCATCGACATGCAACAAAAATTAAACAATACACAATAAACAGAAACGTCAAAATCTTTAATTTCCAAATAGCAGTTGCAGCTCCACCTTTGTTTTACTTGAAAAAAAAAAGTAATTTTGTGTTTTGAAATAAATATGTTTCATTACCATCTAAATCAACCTGATTCATTATGAAAAATGTCCCAAAGGACTTATCTTCTAAAATGTATTTTAAAAAAGTTATGAAGATTTTTATATTTAAAAAAATTATATTGAAGTTCAAATAACTCGAAAACCAGTGATTTTTCGAAAATTGTTCGTATTATAAAAGTTGCTCAGAATGTAATATCCCATCACCTGCACCTCATTTCAGTGTTCCTAGTATCAAATAATTTCTTTTTTTATTCAAAACTGATATCATTTATACAGGGTGGTATTAAAAAGTATGTCAATCACTTAACCAGAGATTCAGCACCTTAAAAAAAGTTGATTGAACCTAATTTACCTCGATCCACAATCGCACTCCTATGAAGATAGAGCCCTCTAAAGTTGGAAGTAGAAAAATATATTCTTTAAATATTGTACAAATGGCTACAGATATTTTTTCAGTACTGGTACGCTGTAACATATGTCAGAGGGTAACAGTTTAAAGTAAAAATATTTTAAAATAAAGTTTTAGAAATGGCTGATTTAGGGTTAAACAACCCTACCCCGTTTTTATGTGGTGCGCCTATGATTTTCTTGGGATACTGTATTTCATAGAAAATTTAATTCTACAACTTCTTTCCATCTTGTATTTTTTTCGTTTAAGTGATCATTTTTAAATGAAACTTAGAATACTAATACTGAAAACGCTCATTGAATCGCCCATAACTTCTTAATTTTTTGTGATGTAGAAGCAAACAAAAAATCACTTTAAATATTGATTTATTACCTTTAATTTTGTTTCTTAGAACTTTTGATGGAAGTGTCACAGTGTCAACATTTTAAACTAAATACTTCATCCTAAAAACGGATGCCATCTATAAAATTAAATATCTCCGAAACAATCAACCCGACACAAACATATAGACCGGGAGCCAGGTGAAAATTTGGTCAATTATTTCTTCTCGAACGATAATTAGTGAGACGCATCAGGGAGTTGTATCATAATGCCTCGTGAACGTCAGCTGCGGTTCCGTGGGTGGGATGAGCGGCGGTAGCCTCTCACGCACGGAGAAAAAAAATATTTTTAGTCATTTCCACCTGACTAAAAATTTGTCAAACTATAGCTAATCCAGTATCTTCAAGAAAAAAAAAGTCAGCTGACTATAACATGGTGTATTATACGTCAGCTGGTCGCTTGAACATGAAAAAAAAATTTATACGTTCAATGATTTCCTCTCAACTAAAAATGTACCTGATGATAGCTTATATACTACTGTGAATGAATATAAATGTCAGCTGGCTGTACCTCGGTGGAAAGATCGTCAGCTGATACCTTGAAAGTTGTAACGCAGAAGTTAGGCGGGAGCATCTATCGCCTATTTAAATGCATCAGCTGGCGTGTTTTCGATCGACTTACTGCTACCTGATTTTTTTTTTATTAATTACAGAAGTATATTAACAATCAGGTTACAAATTTTTAACGGGAGGAAATGACGTATCTTAAATTATTCGGCATTACGCTCCGATATGAGTGTTCCGATTAAAGCAATATTCTGTATAGATACTTTAAAACTAATAAGTATATAATTGAATAACTAAAGAAATATTTAGATAAGTAAATTAATCAATTTATAGTTTATTGTAACTTAGCTGTTCGATAAGTAACATTCATTTTAAAGAAGTGATTAAAAATAATAATGTAATTTAATCATTTTCGTTCTCGCTTTGGCTTGTGTCACTCTCATCTCTCTGATTCACTGTCAACGTTGCTGTCAGAGCTGTCTGCCATCTTGTTTTCATCATCATCATCTGTACAAAAATTTTAAAAAAATATTAAGATGCATATTTAGTGTAACATAATCAAAATGATCAAAAAAATGTTACCTTTTTCGGGCTGAATAGTTATTTCTTCAATCGACTCTGGTAACTGAGTTCTAGAAAACCAGATGAATTCAAATCTGTTGTCGATTTCTACCCAGCCATAGTCTGAAGGTTCATCACTACTTGGGACTTTCAGGTGTGCGTGCGACCAAATTTGAGCTATGTAACATGCTCTTAAAAATTGCTGATATAGCTCCGATTTGCATGGTGGTAGAGAAGAGCCATCAATACCCTTTTTGAGCAACTTGTGTTTAACGGTCACTATACTAATTCTTCTTGAACACTCTCTACGACTGACTACGTATTCTATTGTGATCGCCTACTCGCGTGCTGGATTCTGTAATGCTATTGGTCAAATGGCCATAAACTGCTGATAACACTCATCGCGGTTTCGGTACAGGTGCATACTCAGACTCAGTTGGAAGTACATCGTTGTTGTATCTGTTTACTTTCCATGTCATTGTTTAAATTGCATCTTTGTAAATACCATACCTTGTGATATGATTATTGTGTTTTATTTATATGCTTTCAGAGTATATCAAATAAGGGTGTTTGCCTCTCGGGCATATACCAAGACTTTGACTTTGTGTTTTGTTTAAATACTTTTTCGGTGTATCAAATATATCAAGGACACCTAAAAATGTCTAGCAGCATGGATACAGCTGATGAGCCCACAGAAATTTGTTTGTCTCCTCTTAAAAAAAAGGTCGAAAAAGTCTCATTTCGACGTAAAGACCAAGGAAATGATTTTAAGCATGTGTAAGCATGAGATTCAAGAAAATCCTATATTACTCAAAGATGAATTTGTAAACAAAGTGGCAAATATGATAGGAGTGTGTGGCCGCAGTGTTTACAAAACTGTCAGAGAGTATACCACTAACCATAAATTTTCGGTGCCAAAAACCAACCAAAACCGTAAAAAAAATTGTTGATATGGTGGATGACTTCGATTAATATACAATCAGGAGAAAAGTTCATCAATATTTCTTTAGAAACGAACTCCCTACTTAATTATGCTCCCGCTTAACTTCTGCGTTACAACTTTCAAGGTATCAGCTGACGCTCTTTCCACCGAGGTACAGCCAGCTGACATTTATATTCATTCACAGTAGCATATAAGCTATCATCAGGTAAATTTTTAGTTGAGAGGAAATCATTGAATGTATAAATTTTTTTTCATGTTCAAGCGACCAGCTGACGTATAATACACCATGTTATAGTCAGCTGACTTTTTTTTTTCTTCAAGATATTGGATTAGCTATAGTTTGACAAATTTTTAGTCAGGTGGAAATGACTAAAAATTTTTTTTTTCTCCGTGCATGGGAGGCTACCGCCGCTCATCCCACCCACGGAATCGCAGCTGACGTTCACAAGGTTTTATAATACAACTCTCTGATGCATTCCACTAATTACCGCTTGAGAGGGACTTGGTCATGAAAATCTGTCGCTGGCTCTTGGACTAAACAAAATAAATTTATTTTCAGTTTATAAGCTTCATTTTTGATGTCCACCATATTTTATCTTAAACTAATTATTGGGATATTTGCAGAGAAACAAGAACGTTACGTTTTTTCTAAGATCCCTTTACAGTTTAAAATGCAATTTTTTTCCAAAGCAAGAGCTGTAAGACGATGAAAAAATCTGAGCGTCTAGGTCACATTATATATTAACGGAAAACAGTATATGGGAATATATTTTTTTATTTACTGACTACTTATATTAACAAAATTGCTACGTTTTTATTTTTAAAAAATGTAAAAAGTACATTGTTTCTGTCATAATTTCTGTGGTTTTTATGCTATAAAAATAGAAAAATCATTTGAAAGCATAATTAGTAGTTTTTCATTTTGGTTATTAGCGTTTTTGGCCTAAGTGCCACAGTTTCTGAGATATTTAACATTTAAACTGAATACTTCGTCTTATAAACGTTCGAACGCCACCTTTAGACTTTCAAATCTCCGAAACCATTAACTCTACAAAAATTTGAAAACAACGAAATTCATCCTTAATTCAGTAGCTTTCTTATTTGTCTCTAGCATATTTTTGCTCAATGTAATAGTACCTTTCGAATTATTTGACGAAAACCTATTTGAAATACCTCTTTTTCAAGCTAAAATCTCAAATTTTCTAGTAGTTATAACTTAAATCTATCAATGTGAAAACTTTCTTCTTAAAATTTAATTCTCTCTCAGCTCCAATGTTATTGTTTTTTTTTAGATGCCACCCCCTTGAAAAGGGGTGGCATCCACCCTCTATAAATTACCAAGCCTTCGCATAATATAGAAACTTTTTTTATGCATTTACTATTAAGCTGCCAAAAATAAACGAGATATAATTCATCTGACATTATTCCGAAGTTAAAACCTCTTGTATTTCGGTTAATTATTGCTATCAAATGAAATTTAAAAACACCAAATTACAGATAATTTTGTTAGAAACAACTTTTATTTGAATAATTTTTTTTGTAAATGCCATATTTCCCGAGAAAATAGAGAAAAATCAATTTTTTTAATTAAAAATACTCTTTTCACACCCCTATAGGTTCCCGTAGATCCGTAAAACTCCTAAACTTTTTTGTTTCGTGAACTTTGGCCTATTTTGAACCTATAACCAAAGTTTAATGTCTGCACAATTTTTTGTCGAGTTATAGTAGAAGTTTTCCTCTACTAATAGGTGGAAATTTTTCCATATTTTTTATTACAAAATTTCGGAACTATTATCAAAAACATTACTTCTTGCGTTCTCGGTTGGTTAAAATCTCAAAACAGCTCCAAAGGGCGCTTATAAATCTTTAACCTCAAATTGCTTACTTAGAAAACAAATACTATCTTATTTGAAGTCAATTAGTATAGTCTCAAATAATTACTTTAAATAATTAAGAGCACTCCATCCCGGCAAGGTAAATGAAAATAGTAAATTGTGTTTGCAGTGAAACCCATTTAAGGCTTAAATTAATGACTAGGAATAAAAGCGATATCTGATTATGAAATGTGAGCTTTTAGAGCTTTTTTGTGTTTGTGAAATTACATTTCAGGCGTATTGAAAGGTCTCTTTCCCAGCCGCTACGGAAGGATTATAAAATTTAATACTCTCCCTTAAACAATCAAATGAGAGACGGACACAGGAGTGGGTAGGACATTTATCGAATAGGAAATTAAATAACCTTAAATTGACGTTTCAATAAACTTTCAGGATATTGAAAAATTGTAGAGTAATACAAGGGGCAACTTAGAAACAAATCATATAGGGAATAGTCTTACTCCAACAGTTTTGCTTAAATTAATTATTTTCTAAAAATATCAGATCTTCAGGCCAGATAGTACATAGAAAATAATTCTGTAGGTCAGTTTTTCAGGACAAACTAAAATCAAGTTCAATGTCTTCTTGTGACCTACATTTCCCCTTTTATTATGTTTATTGTATTGATAATGAGCAATGATCGAAATTTGAGTTTAATTCCAGTGGCGCATATAGGTAGTTATATAAAATTTTACATCAAAAACTTAGAGTTCGTTCTTTCTTACAAAATTAAATCGAAATTAAATGTAATACGAACCTAACTTACGAGTTTCTCGTTTATTTTGGCATAACAGAATACATGTATACATATGTACAATAGGGTGGCCCATCTTTTTCGAAATCGAAATTTTTTATTTCTCACCCCTGCAAATGGTTCCATTTGAAGAAAAAACAGTCCCCTCAAAATATTATTGAGGCAAATTGAAGGCGAGGGGTGCCGCAGAATGCATTATTATGCAATAATAAAAGTAAATGGAATTATTTACATTCTTTGGTTGATGCATTGTTTTTTTTTTTAATCAGCAACATTTATCTTTAGAATGACTAATCAAGTCATACAAATATCAAAGACATTATCTGTTGTGACTATGACATGTGTCATACTACTGTAAATTCGTAGTCTAAGAAAACTAGACTAGAAGTTTTTGAAATAAACCTCTCGTTTTATCTTCGTGTATTTTATTATGAAACGTTTTTTTCATACATAGTACCAAATATTATCCTAAATCTACAAGACATATAGTAATAAAAACAATATTTTTTGCACTAGGCCAAAGCATGCGACAGGGTTTCTTTTTTACATTTGGAAACTGTGATTTATAATCATTTACAACTTGGAGTAAAAACTGTTTTTGGTCTTCATTTTTTGTTAAAATGTCATTATAGTCAGTAATAAGTTTGATTCCTCTCTCAGCGGCATCATTTACAACTTTAATTTTGTTTACAATATTGAAACATCGGGTATAACTTTCATTTTCCAAAAATTCCATAGACAAACCTAATTTTTGAAAAAACGCATATGAAGTCCTGAATTTCCTTGTTTTCAACGTCAGTAATGTTACTAATCATAAGTCGTTTAATACCCTCTTGATTTGGTGTTTTCCTATTCAAAGCTTTAACCATTTCTCTTTTAGTGGTAACTGAAATATCGTCATCAAAGAAAGATAAGCCAACATTTACTGAATTAAGGTACCACAAATGGTTCACTATTTTCCTACTTGGGGCTTGAGATATTTCTTTGTCAATATTTTGATAATTAATGAGTTCTTTACAAAAGTCTAAGTCATGAAGCGGTGCTTTACTAGCAAATGACGCTGTAAGCCAGGCCTTTACATAAACCTTTACAATAAAGAGACATATATCTTCAATACCTATTTTTTCTTTTTTAGTTGGTTGGAACTGATCTTGGAAGAAAAATATTTTTAGACAGTAAATGGCTTTGGCCATCCAACGTGCATGATGAAATGCCCCTGGTTGATAGAATGTCGTGTGAGTGGGCTCTTCTTCAACAAAAAGTTTAGAAAGCATTAAAAATTCTTTATAATCATCACGAGGCTGTTGCAAAGTTAAAGCTGCATTTAGAAACTTTACAATTTCGGCTTTAACTGGTTGTAAAATGTGTTTAATTTTTGATACCTGAAATCCAGTTTTTAGTTTATTTTGATCTATTTTAGGCCAAAATTCCCTAAAACGTTTAAATAGTGGCACATTTGGACCAGATGAGGAAGGCATTTTTGTGTCAAACACACTTCTCAAAACCACTTCAAAAATGTGATGTCTACAAGGAAAATATAGAATATCTCTTTCTAATTTTTGTTGCAATGGTGTGGCTGCCCCATTTATATAACCCATATTTGATGCTGTTGTATCACAACACAAAGCTATTACCTTTTCGTCCAAATTCCATTCACAAAGCACATCATAAACTGCTTCAGTCTGTTCTCTTCCAGTTGAATTGGGCAAAGCTGGTACTCCAAGTAGTTATTCAATATCTCCACTAGTAACTAAGATAGCAAGTCTATCGATATTTCCCATTCCAGTGAGAGAAGGTAAAAGTTTGCCATCCCAATGGATGACTGGGGCCGGCAATTCAGAATTACCGAAGGCAGTTTTTAATATTTCAGCTCTTTCTTCGTGGATGCGTTGTCTAGAGCGCTGAAGTGTGGTTCTGCTGATGGACAAAGATGTGGTGTCATGTCCTAGTGCTTCTGCTACTGCCGTCAAAATATGGACTCCATACCTGTCGCTTATTTTGCAAGCATCAAATGCAGCGGCTATTTTTGGTGTGATGATGTTACATGTTCCATACAATCTCCTCTTTTTTGGCTGTGACGGGCCAGGCTGGTCTTGTAACAACTCTTCTTGGGCTTCGATTATTTCATCTTCATTTTCGTTGGAGTCGGCTGAATTACTACTCTAATCTAGCTTTTTCTTGTTGACTTCGTTGCATTCGTTCGGATAATTTCTGTAATTTCTCCTCAGCTGATTTTTCTTGAGAAGCAAGTTGGTAATCAATACCATGCATAAATCTAGGACGTCCCTTTTTTCTTTGGTTAATTAAAAACTGCTTATCTTCATCTATTTTCATCAACTCCAATGCATTTGCATGAGAAATGTCAAAAAGATCGTCCAATTTTTCAACGAAATTTTTTTCTTTACCTCCCGCACTGACCCTTTTAGCCGATTTTTGTCAGTTCCTCCACTCTGCATAAAGTTTATCTAGTTGTTTAACACAATGAAAATCCTGACGTGTCGGAATGCGAGCTTTATCCCAAAAAACTGACACCTCTTTTATTGTTAATTTAGCACTTTCATGTACACTTAGCTTCACTTCACGAATGTTATAAAAGAGCACTTGTAATACTTGTCTATTAGACGGCAATTTATTGCCAATGATTTGTGACGAATAGTGTCCAACTAAGTAAATGAAAGTATCCTTTCGTAAGGATCTAACATCAGCCATCGTTAAATGTTTTTTCAAAAAGGAACGTATGCTAGAACTTATAATGTCACCACTGTAAAACACAATTGCAAACTGACATAAAAACCTACCGTAGGTGCATTATATTTCCAAACTTCCAAAACAAATAATTTCTAGGAAATAATTACACCAATAAAACATTATGAGAAAAGAGATAGATATTTGTATCTTAAGTAAAATTTAAGTGTATTACCGTAATAAAATCTTATCTACAAATTTCTACCTGAATGCGGCACGGGTTACCGTTCACCGAATTATCTGAAACTTTGACATAAATTGTTCCTAGTATAATAGTATATTTTCGTGGGGTGAGACTTAAAAAATACGCAAAAAAAATTCACCCCCTATAGAGATGGGCCACCCTAATGTACAACTAATAATTTATGCATATTTTAATAAATCTTTGTAACGACCTGAAATTAAACCCAAAATCCCGATCAGTGATAATGAAACATGAAACAATTTTAAAAAACGCCGCACAGTGGGCCATTTGCAACTTCTAGGTGGACAAAATTCTACAAATTTCTAAATGAGCTAAATGAGCTAAATAGAAGATTAATAGTGAAAAAATTCTAGGCATTAAGGGGTTGAAAATAATTTTGCTTTGTGGACATGATATTAGATCCGTGAATTCGCTGAAAATAATAAAAAAATCCAAGCAATGAAGGATTGGATTTGAAAGGATTGAAAATTAAATACACTTTAAAAAGTATGTGAAAAATTTCAAAAAATTTTCTTGCCAATTTTTTAATTTTCTAACATTACTTAATCTTAAATCATTCAAAACATTGCAAATATTGCAAGACCTTTTTGCTTTCTGAAAATTCTATAGGCGGAATACATATTGTGTCCTGCCCCAAGCGCACTGTTTCCTAATAAATTATAAGAAGTTTAGTCTACATTCGAAAAATAAGGCTAACGCTTCTTCTGGAAAATATCTACG
Organism: Rutpela maculata; assembly: GCA_936432065.2. Classification (NCBI taxonomy): domain Eukaryota; kingdom Metazoa; phylum Arthropoda; class Insecta; order Coleoptera; family Cerambycidae; genus Rutpela; species Rutpela maculata. The sequence goes on from OW386290.2 coordinate 23,838,182, forward strand.
CTGATTTTCGTGTTCCTGCAAAATTTTCTTAACATCAGTAGCGGTTGATATATCCTCATTGATTTTGCCGCCTTCCCTCGCTCAGCCAATCTTCGAAAAATTCCTTCCGAAAAGTAACACACATATCTAAAAAACGCAATAAAAAAATCAGCTGCAACTCCTGCACCCAAGTTTACTTTAATTTGGTGAAGTATAAAATGACATATCAAATGGACAAAGACCAATTACAAATATCACTAGCAATCAAACTATCAATTACAAGTAGGTATAGTGAAAAACTTGCAAGGTAAAATTTAAACTGTTACCTATTGTAAAGTAATGAGATGCATACAAGAATTATTTATATTATTAACAGTACATACCTAAATAAAATGTTTCCGATATCCACATAAATTTAATAACCTCTAAATACTTCCGTCTTATCACACTGAAAGAGTAAACGACTAATAGAGATTTGTCAGGTAAAGTGGTCTTACCCCACTTTCAAAGCATTACAAACACTAGTTTATGACCGATTTCGGAGAATATTCTAAATAAGTTTAATACTGGTCTCAGAACTTCATATTTTTTATTTTTGTCCAGCTAGATTTAAAATATGGACCACTGTGCAGTCGTCGTATTTTCTTAAAAAATGTTCCAATTTTCGTGATGATTTTTCCTACCGTTCCAAAATTTTTGAAGACCACTGTATTATATTAACTTTCATACTTGTCCTGCTATTTTCATTCAAATCAGTAATTCTGGATTTGTCAATTACTAATTTTAAAAGTTGTTCATGTCGAGTATTTTCATTTTCATCAAAACCTCGCCACATATTGAAAAACTCTCTTCGCAACAATTTATGTCGCGGTTCTGAAAAAAAATAAAAATATATGTCATCGCAAAACAGCGCAAAAAATGCAAAACACAGGTAAAAACTAGCGACTTTAGTCTGTAACATGAGTCAAAAACAGTATGGAATTTTTTGGAAGTGATAAAGTTTCAGCATGCAAAGCTTTCAGAACTTTATTAATTTGCTGAAAAAATATCATCCTATTTTAAGGCCTATAGTTTAATTTTATATGAAAGATTCACAGGCGGTAATATATCAGACATAGTAGACTCTTACCTATAGTTGTAACATCCGTAACAAAAATTATCACTAGAATATTAATCACAAAATAACTTTGAACTCTTGCACCTCTCGTTATGTTTGCAAACGAACTAATAACAAGTACGAAAAATTTAAGGGCACTTTGACTACCTGTAGTTTCGTAAGTACTTATAGCAGGGCGATAATTCCTCGAATATAATTTAGTTAATGTGTTCTTAATGGGGATACCTGTTTTTTTGTATGATGTTTTGACCTGACCCAGGCAACACGGTTGCGTCATTTTGACGTCATTTTTTGGTAACTATGCGTCGGCGACGTCATGTTAAGAAGAAGTGACGTCTTAATGATGTCTGCAATTGTACGTCATAATGCCGTACATTAAATTCGTCATTATTACGTTTTTATTTAGTGATTTTAAATACCAGTGACGTCTTAAAGACGTCTGCATTTGTACGTCATAATACCGTACATTAAATTCGTCATTATTACGTTTTTATTTAGTGATTTTAAACACCAGTGACGTCTTAAAGACATCTGCATTTTTACGGCGTTATGATGTAGATTAAATTCGTCATTATTACGTTTTTATTTAGTGATATTAAACACCAGACAAAAAAACATTAGTTTTACAAAATTGCCACCCCAATAATTATTTACAGAATCTTTAAAAATACAATAATAATAAGTGGATTTTTAGCATTAATGACATGATAATAATAAACGTCTTAGTCATTAGCTAGTGTCATATATTATTTTTGTCAAAAAGTGATCTGAATTTATCCCAGGCAGCAGACTGACGTCATTTTGGTCGACGACGTCACGTGACGAAAAAATTACGTCTCAGTAACGTCATATTGTGACTAAATTATGACGTCATGTTGAGACGCCGATGCGACGTTTGGTAACGTATTTTTTTCATTGCAGAAATTATTTCTAGTTGGCGCTACATGCAAACTATGCATTACCACGTTGTTTGTTGCATAAATTATTTCTAGATGGCGCCACACACAAACCACTGAAAATAATCAGTCCTTCTTTATACCTTATAATCTAATGAATTTATAGAAGATAAATAAAAATATAAATTGCAATGTTCAAATACATTCAGGAAACCTTGATTGATTTGGATGGATCCTATAATGGTCAGGTTAAAGATCATTATTATGTGGCTGGGCCGAGATAGCATAAAAACCAGTGAGTCTTCACCTATTAATTTTCCATTCATCTACATCGTACATGGCAGCTTATCCTGTAATGCATATCATACATCGGAAAATGGAAAAATCCTAGAGTCCTCAAGATTTACATGCCATATTGCACCAAATTGGCTTATTTATTATATTTCTCATATGTACATTTATTAATTAATCAAAAATAGCTTACATAGATAAACCCATCGACGTCATTTAAGAGACGTCTGTTGACGTCACTTAAGTGTCGTCAACGGGCTGTGACATTTTGCCGTCATATTTCACGTAATTTTCACGTCATATTTAACGTTGCATTGGTGATAAAGGTGCCGAAAAAATAACGTCAAAATGACGTGACCGTGTTGCCTGGGGAATTTTGTCCACCTAGAACGGCAATACGGTCCATTGTGCGCCGGTCTCTTTCACCGCCATCGACGTTCAAAGAAAATGAGTTTTGAAATTTATTTCAAATAAGCCAGTATTTTTAAAATTTCCATTCGATTACTAGAACAAGATATATTGAGCAGATAAGTTGAAAATCCGTGAAAGCGCATCAAGAAGTGCATATAACTTTTGACGCACAAGGAATTTTTGGGCGCAAACATTTTTTTCATAATCGGGAGTCAACAATATGAAACAACAATAAAATTTCAGGTTTAATGTTGTCGCCGAAAAAAAAAAAAAGAAAATAATCAATTTGCCTGTATTAATTGTTCTTTATGATCTGATACAAGTTAATCGATTACAGGACATTTATTATTGTCAACGTTCGCAATATTATCAACAGAAATACAGGAATATAAGAAATTCTGCTTTTCTTTTTTATATTGACTAGATTGTAATAATCATCGAATTCCTTTCATAGTTAGTTGTGGTTTAAGATGGCGCTAATAGCAGCTAAGCGAATGTTATGTATAAGTTGGGTGGGTATATTTAAAGTTACTTAGTTCATGTACTTTTAGTTTCGATACATTAGTTGGAAAGTTCCAAATATAATACTAGTAAGCACACCAACGTAGTAATATTATGCTGTTGGTAGGAGTTGTAAACGATTTAATAATCTAATCATTATGATAAAATGCACTCAGATTTCTTGATGATAGGTACATATATTGAGAAGTTTTTAAATTTTGTTACTATCGATAATCTTGAATGTAATTATTCTTATGAAAGTTCTTTTTAATATGGTCTACGCAAGCAACATTTTCCATTTTAATATGTAATAAGGAAGTTGGTAATATTTTTCGTAAATATGCTCTGCAGATTTCTTTTCTTGTGGGAAAATGGTTCATAGAAATAATACAGTTGCTTACTCATACTGATTTTCTAGTAAATCCTACATGTAGCGAATTTATAATGGCCGACAGCATGAGTACTGCTGATCTTAGAATCAGCTTGCATTTCTATTAATAACAAAAGTAATAATACTTATACTGATATCGTTTTACAAAATGTAAATTGAGATGATTTATTATTGTAATATTTTTATCGCTTATAGCAGTTTTATAGAAAACTGAGTTTTTTTATTCACAGAAGTCAATAAACTAATATGCTTAAAAAGTGGAAGCGACGTAAACTGTGATTCATTCAGCAATAAACAATTTAATAATTAAACAGAACTTCAAAGTGCCTCTTTATGCCTGCAGTACACTCTCGCCGATGCGTTGCGAGGGCAGGCGAGCGTGTACTTGCTGCTCTCGCATCGCCCCGTGCGCCCTGGCCTTGTCTCGTTAATGCACTCGCTTCGTCTCGCCTCGCCTCGCCTCGCCTCGCCTCGTTAACGCTCCGATTTGTGTCGGTTTTTTGGCCACGAGTCAAAGGGAACACAAGCCGCGAAGCCGAAGGCACCTAGTATATTCTCACTTGCTCTCGTCTGGGGGAGCTGAATTTTTGCAAAAAGGGCTATTGTTAATTAAAAATTTGTTGCAACTTACCTAATTGACGAAAAAAATTTGAAAATTATCGACCATAAAGATCTTCCAGATGAATTCAGAAAAAAATGTTACGTCGAAACGCGACAAAACTCAAAGGCAAATTTTTACTCTAGTGCTTATCCAGTCGTTCTAATTAATCGTACTAATTAACTAATCGCTCTAATTAAGTTCTATTCAACAAAAATCAAGTATTGTAAGAACGTGAACAAAAATAAAAACTTATTTTATTTTCTCTCGTGAAAAGTGACTTTTATTTCAAACTTAACTCATATTCAGGGTGTTCAAAATTCACGGAACAAAAAGTGGGAGATAGTGCAGTGTATTCTGTGCACGAATTAATTACAGACAGACAGAAATTGGTACCAAGATTCTTGTTTCGTTCATGACCCGAAACAATAAAACTTTCTTTTGGCCCAATAAGGAAGATAGGCAGGAGCTGGAGTGCACTGGAATTTTGAGCAAATTAAAAGATGCGCCGGTTCCAATTTCATCAAAATATTTTAAAGTTTTAAATAACGATGAAATTGACACACTTTTTAACCAAATATTTAATAAGTAGTACGTAGTTGATTTTGTAACTTCTTGTTTTATTCCATTTTTTTAAATAGGTATTAAACATTACAATTTTGTTCTATTTTGTTTTCATTTGTTTATTTTCATATCAATTCGAAAGTTTATTATACTGTTAGTAATTAGGTCATTCTGATGACGAGAGTCATTCTGTGTCATTCCGATGATGCATTGTTAACTTAATTTTTATACTACATTACACAAAAAAACGTTTGGAAACCATACTTCTTGGAGAAAAATTAAGTAAACTTAACCTGAGAAACCTAAAATCTGGTGCCCTAAAACATCGTACATAGTTTAGAAGCATTTATAAGGCTAATTTGCTTATTAATTTATTAATTTTCTTTAAAAATAAGGTCTGGCTGGGTTATTAGGGTACAAATGAGGGGGTTGATTGCCTTCTGCAAAGATTACCTCATAACTAACATATTCTGAGAATTTTATCGACTTTGGATTTCTGGAATAATATTGTGACAAATATTTTTTTACAGTCAAGGGAATATTTTGATGTCCATTTCATGTAATTTCCTTTATGGGCATTTTTCATATGCTTAACCGGCTACACCCTTTATTAATTCAGGCATGTTTCATTGTTATACAGTGAGGTAAATAATAATAATTAAAATCACATTTAAATTTTCAACACTCACCTGTTTTTATCCACCATCTTCTTGGTTTCCAAGGATTTTCCATTTTATATTTTTTGTATATATGCACATAATTAAAATATGCAAACGCACAATAAGCTGCAGCAGCGGCAATTTCAGCAACATCCATGTCATTATTAGAAAATTATTATTTTCAACGTAATTTTTTTCTGTAAAATGCTAGAAATCATGTCATGTAATTCAATACTTCGTCAGTATGAGCTAGAAGAGTAGTTGTTTTGATTGATTCTCCAATAATGAGTGTTTTTAAGTATTTACCTAATTAGTATATTAGCATGCCCAGATTAGGGCAACAATATACAGAAAGTAGGTAATTTCGTAATAAATAAAAAAGTGTGTAAGTTGTGATTTGCTTAATACATAAATAATATTTTCCAATCATGATAAAAGCAAATAAATAAAATTAATTAAATGTAAAAATATCCATGTCTTTCATTCACATCACTAAAAACAGAGACATTCGCCGAGCGGTCTCGGCGAGAGTGTACTGCAGGCATTAGAATGCGATTGGTTACTTCAGTCATTAAACTGAGGATGGAAAATTTTCGCATAATCTACAATTAGTAACATTGTTTCAAATTATTATATAAAATTTAGGTAACATAAACATAAAATAACAAAGCTTTAAGTCAAATAAATGTTATCACTTACGCTTTTCGGAAAATCATTAATAGTTCCGAGAAAATGCGCCTGTGGGAGTCTGTAATGTAATGAACATGATAAGCTTTATCTGATTATTTGCAAAAGTATAAAACTGATAAAAGTATAATAGGTACATAATAAGAGAGACAAGGAATAGACCGTAAATATGTAGGCGATACTGATTGTGTGGAGCAAATATTTCTATGAATATAGCCTTAAAAAGAAAAACATAAATATATCAGTTAATTCGACCCGTTTCTATAAAGAAGTCTAGTTTCGACATAATAGGCCGGGAGCCCGTGTATAATGTGACTGACTATCCGGCGAACTCTGACAATTTGTAAAACGGATTGTTCTTATATAAGTTAGCAATGAATGGACCGTCAGCTGGTTGGGTAACGGTGGGAGTGACTGTCAAAGGGTTGAAAACACGTAAAAAAATGAGAAAAAAATTATCCGGCGAATGCTGAAACTTATTATGAGGGAAAGATTATGTTATACAATGAAAGTAGAACATAGTCAGCTGGACGTGGGACGGTGGATTTAGCGTCAGCTGATCGATCAAACAGGGTCAAAAACGTGAAAAATTAAAATATTCGGCGAACTTTAAAATTTGGATATAAGAAAAATACTGAGATTCACTAAAAACATAGTCAGCTGCCCGTACGTGAGTGGAAAAGTCATCAATTGGCACAGTAAAAGTGCTGAGTGTTGACTTTCCTTAGAGGCAGCGCGCACCACCTTTCTTGCGTCAGCTGACAACGTTTCCACCCACATTCTTGCAGCTGACTATGTTTATCGTTAATCTTAGTATGAATATTATCATATATCCGAATTTCAAAGTTCGCCATAAAGATTTAATTAGTAATATCGACATTGATAACTTAATGTTAGAAAAAAATAATTATAATTATAATTATAATCCCGAAAGAAGAAAAAACCTTTTGCTATATTAAGAGAAAATCAAGAGTTTATTGAAGCATTTAAAACTGAATAATTTACCAGAGGAAAACCTAAATAATATAGAAGTTTGTTTGCATGATGTGTGTAAAGCTATAAAAAAAGTCAGTGATGCTCGTGTAGCTGCCTTCATGTAGGTGTATAAATTTAGCGAAAATGATAACGAATTACGGTTATTAGACAAAAATTTTGATACATCTCTTTTGCCACCGTCGAGATCGGAACTTGTACAGCACGTTTTAAGAACTGTGTATGTATCCACCATTTTGAACAACGCACACAAACAAGTGCCATCTACATTAGATCCCCTTGGTTATGGGTGACAGCTCGAGGAAAAATTTACTTGCAAGTGGTTTGATGGAGATCAATTACCTCCATCAGTGGAAATGATTATCCGAGATGCCGAAAATACTAAAGGTATTATATCATTTGTGCCTTTCATCCTATTAAGTATAATCTTAATCAATTTTTCATAAATAATAATTAATTTTTTTAGATGCGAGTGACAAAAAGATGATAATGATCTTTCACCCACTGAGCATTAAGAGAGTGGTGAGTCGGATGAAGATGAGGAAGATCTTCTTTTTTTTTTCACTAAACTAAATAGATTTTCTAAGCAGATTATTCTGTAAAATTTTGAAATGTACGAATCTATTAATTTGTATTTTCATAAAATAATGTATATTAATAATAATTTGAATATTTAATTTAACTCGGGAATGGCTAATGCACGCTTTCTAACATTAAGTTTTCAATATCGATATTACTAATTAAATCTTTATGGCGAACTTTGAAATTCGGGTATATAATAATTTTCATACCAAGATTAACGTTAAACACAGTCAGCTGCAAGAATGTAGTATTAATATTTTCTTATACCCGAATTTCGCCGAATAATTTTAATTTTTCATGTTTTTGGACCTGTTTGATCGATTAGCTGACGCTAAATCCACCGCCTTCCGTCCATCTGACTATGTTCTACTTTCATTATATAACATAATCTTCCCCTCATATAAGTTTCAGCATTCGCTGGATAATTTTTTTCTCATTTTTTTTTACGTGTTTTCAAACCTTTGACCGCCACCCCCACCGCTACCCAACCAGCTAACGGCCCATTCATTGCTAACTTATATAAGAAAAATCCATTTTACATATTGTCAAAGTTCGCCTGATAGTCAGTCATATTATACACGGGCTGCCGGCCTATAAAGCTGATCTGGTGGATACCTAAAAAGATTTATTTTACATGATTTTTAGAAATATTTTTCAGTTTCTCCATTGGCATTACATATGTTTTTCTTACTCCTTCCCAACCAATAATTGGCATTACATATGTTTTTCTTACTCCTTCCCAACCAATAATCCCACATTGAAGTATGAACTCAACGAGGGCACGGTAAAGAATTTTTAACGTGATTGGTTTTTACTCGTAACGTGTTTTTTTTTTTTAAATAACTTGATATGAGAGAAATTGGACGATAGCTTGTTAACTTAGATGTGTCTCCATCTTTAAACAATGATTTTATTGTAGCAACGTTGAAAATGAATGTGAACTTGCCGATGATTATGGCTAAATTTGCGAAATACTAATAGACTTTATATCATACCGCTATAGCCAGTTCCAAAATTTCATTTGTTATGTTATGTAGTTCGGAATTTTTTTTATTATTTATATTTTCAATTATATATAGGTATATTATACGATTTCTTTTGTCTTCTTTATTTTTAATTGAAGCTACTAGCCCATTTGTTATCCCCGTTTTTTTCTTACGAGAACATGAAATGCTTCTAATTTATGATCCTCTTTTATGCAATTTGTGAGCTTTGTTACAAGCATAGCGTTCCCAATATCAACATTTGTGCAATCATAAACCTAGTGCTCAATTTGTAGCTACTGCATAAATTTCTTTTCAGCAAAATCTTTTTTTGTGTTTGGCACAAATGCCCGAACAGTTTCTGATAATAACGTACACTCCAAAAAATAAAAATAAAAAAATCTGTTGAAGGCTTATAGCAGTTAAATGGGCCAAAATAGCATTAGAGTAGAGCGAAATAGATTCGTTGTTCCCTAAGTGACTGGTAGAATTATGCCAATTTTTTAATCGACATTCTGTGTATTAATAAGCTTGCTTAACTTGCATGCCATTATTCGTGGATGGCCGCAATAAGATCTAGTTCACTATCATTAATGACCCTTTAATTTCAAAAGTGATGAACCGCTTTTTACACCTTGGAATTTAAAAAAGTTCAGGACCGATTTCATCACAGCCTATTAAGACTGAATAACATAGGGATAAATACCAGCGATTAAAAACGTATTTACAATTTCAATCAACTATATTTGTGAGTTCTCTAAAAGGCACTAGTTCGGCCTTGAAATGTCATCTAGAGAAATAAAGTGGTCCATCCATATAAACAATCTAGACAAAGGTTACCACAGATAATATCAAAAGTTGTACACGTTCTCAAATGAGATATTAGAACCAGAAAAATAGCTAGGTAATTAAAATAAATTCAAAGGTCACCGTGATACTGTTACATTATTTAAATGTTATAAATTAGTTTTTATTTATAACATTTAAATAAACTCGTATTTTAATAACGGTAAGGATTTCGTAATATTTGCCTCGCCTACACTGCGGGCTATAAGCAGGACCGGACTAAATAGGGCACATTGGAGAAAGAGATTTATATCACTTAAATGATTTTAAGTTAGTCTCTAGTTTTTGTAGACTTAAACATATACACGGAGGTGTGTGTATTTTTGCACGAAACGATGTGAATTGTATATATAAACAGATTCTATAAATGAATTCAACAATGAAAAACACTCTGTGTAAATTGTATTGTGGTTACTATATACCGTTCACTATGTGGTGACATAAATATTTTGAAAAACAATTTATATCATGCTCTTCAAATTTTGTGTGAAACATATAAGAACAGTAGATTGCTGATAAGATAATTCAGAAATCTCTAAAGATATTATTGATATATTCCAGGTTTTCAGCTTGGAAAAATGTATTTCTGAGCCCACCAGAGTACATAAAAATTATCGTACAATATTTCTGTCAATTTTGAAATTATAATGGAAGTACTCCAGATAAAACTGTTGACATTTTTTATAATACAATAAATTATTATCATGATTTATCCTTTCCTCCAATATCTGTTAAAATCAAATTAAATTACACTAACAATGCAGTCTTTTCATATTCAGAAGTGGTATCAAAAAAGAAGAAATTGATCGGCTCAGTAATATCATAAAACTGTTTCCCAGTGAAAAAATAAGCACAGAAATAAAACAAAAAAAGTATGAATATGAACAACTTATTATTAAATTTAGAAAAGATCAAGTAAATAAGGAAATAGGGAAATATTATACTACAAACAGATTTATCATCCAAAATGCTTCCTCTTCCACTCAACCTCGAAAATGCAACATAACTATAAAAAGTAGTCTCAGTATTAGTCTCAAACACGAGTTTTGCAGTACTTGTATTCGACATATATCCGCTGCATTTAAGTAAGGGCCATATACAGTATCGACAAAATTAAACCTTGATAAAACCAAACGAAAAATAGAGCATACAAGAGTGGTCTTAGAATTGATCCCTGTGGCACCCCAGATGACACGTTGGGAGGATCAAACAAATTATTGTCAATTTTAGAGCATTGTGTTCTATTGTATAAATAACTATGAAAAAGTTGCGATGCGTTAGCATTTAAACTCATTGTGCCAAGCATGGCAAAAAGAATTTCATGATTTATCGTATTAAACGCTTTTGTAAAGTCGACAAATACCAGCACAGTAACTTTTTTTTTATCTGATCCTCTCAAAATATCATGTGATGTTCAAGTGAGCAGTTTCACAACTATGCATAGGCCAGAAACCAGATTGTATTTTAGGTAATAGTTGAAATTCAGTTACATGAGTGCGCAGCTGAGACTCTCTCTCTCTCTAACACTTTTGACATAGTAGGTAAAATGGTAATTGTCCGGGCTAACTCTTCGAGATTAGTTTTTTTTTGGCAGTGGTTGCACTATGGCCTGTCTAAAAAGTCCTGCTTAGGATCAGCAAAAAAATTGTTTTGTTTCAACATTTTTTAACAATTTTCAATTTTTACAATGTTGACTAATTTTGAGAACAAAATATACAACATTTTAGGGAAATGGAGCTCCAACAGTAATTATTAGAAATTACTAAGCTGACACAGTATTATACCATTCAGAAATCACTTATTAGATGTAATTATAGCAATAAAATAAATAAGTTTCATAAGGATTTTAATTTTGATTTCAAAATATAATTCTATAATAATTTGTTATCGCTGTTATTTCTAATAACCATAGTTATCACATCGATATTCACATATATGTAAGTGAGTACGCTACAGTAATCTTCGTATTTCGACTTGCTTTTTCAAGATGGGCCAAAACGAGTAACTTTTCTTGTATATGCATGAAAATAATCTCTGATAAACCCTGATGACAGTAAAAATTGCGGACAAAGTTTGGAAATGGTCGAATTGAACATAGTAGCGCTTGCAAATAAATATGGTGCTTTGAAATTAGACTAAAAGCTTTTCCAACCACATGAGGAGCTTTATATTTTAATGATATTTTAGGTAAGATTCAGTGATGCAGTGGTTACGATGTTAGGCTTGCGAACACGGTGTCCCGGGTTCGAATCCTGGGTAGGGTATGGATATGTACCGGCATTTTTCACGTGTTACCGAGACGGTAGCTGTAGGCTAGATCACGGTAGTGTGAGAGACAACACGACTAGTCACTCTCCTCTCCTGAATTCGAGTCTCAGCTGCGCCAGAAGACAATGTCGAAGGGAATGGTTGTTGTGTTGTTGTCTATGTGTACATGTCTTGGTAAAGTGGTGGAATAGCTATAGCTAAGCTCCGCGAGTACGTTAATATATAGGCTTTGAAATAAAAAAAAAATAAAAAAAATCGTTTATTTAAAAATTAGTTCAAAACCGAATTTATTTGAACCTTACCGAATCTCGCACTTCGAAATTATCTAACTTAATACAATCAACAGTTAGAAAGATAAACTTTCAGACATATTTGGGTTTAGTATATTGACAATGAGTAATAGACTAAGCTAGATATTTAAGATTGTTTCTTCAAGTTATCAGATTTGGAAATTTTCAGATGATATTGTGGTTCCCGCCACATAGTGCGTTGATCGCTTAGAAAATTTACTTTCTGCCAGGTATTTGTCTCAGGCCGGTCCTGCATGTAGTTAATAACAAAAAAAACATGTAACCTTTGGTATAGAAAGTTAGTACACGGCAACTTAAAATTCCTGCGGCGTTAAAATTGTCGTATTTTTTACTTAGGACCATGCGAAAATGCTGGAATTGTGAAGTTTCTGTACTAGTAAGTCAATCAAGAAATAATGAAGGTATTTATGTACCGATATAAATATAATGATTTATGCTACGCAGCAAAATAGACAGCGAGTTCTCATCATAATTGAAATTCCGTAGAAAGAATATGCAATTACTGTTTGCGAAAAGCTTGCTTGCATTTTTTTAATATATAAATATCTATATTTTAGATCAAACATTCTACTACGTAAAAAGGAAATATATAACTATATACATGGTGATCTACCATGACATGCGGTTGTCCCAACTGAAAGAAAAAAATGAAAAATTAAAAAAATATGACAAAAAAATTACCTTATTCTTCGTAGAAATGTGCCACCAATGACGTTAACCAATCTGACGTAACGCGGTACAACCATATCACTTCCCCTCCCTCTTTATTAGACTTGGGATTGACAGCAAAGCTGGAAAGGGTAGAAGTGACTTTCAATCAAACTACACTACAAAAATAGCAAAATACGTCGAAAAGACATTGGCTCTATGCTAGTGAACTCTTCAACAACAAGTAGATATAAGAGATATTTACTTAAACTCGTCGATAACACGAAAACACCAAACTTTGGCGGCACTTTGTACCCGCCGGTGTCCCAATTATTCGACCGAAAGCAAAAAACGCGGCACTTTGACCCCACGCGCCAGCTTAACTTTTTATGCCAATTAAGGAAATGTAAACATCTTCGAATATGTTCTCTCTCAAGTAAGTTCATTTATCTATACTTCACTAAATTACCTAGGATCACTCTAAAATTTTGCATGAACTTTCCCACATATAAGACTAGAACGCCATTTTATTTTCCACAGGTCATGGTAAATCACTCTGTATACAGGCTGTCCATTTTATCAAGCCCCTCGAGGATATCTCGCTTAATATCAATCAAGTAAAAAAAAATCATTTTATAAAAATTGTTCCTATTTTTATACGCTACAAAATGATTTAAAGAAAGAAGGGGTGGCGAGAAGGCCCTGATTTGGCCCCCACAACAACACTTTTCTTTTTAAATAAAAGGCAAGATAAAAGAATTACTATTTTTTCAAACTTCAACATTTTACATACTTTGAATTTTTACCATCGATAAATACTCCAGGCATTAGAGAATTTTACCTGGAAAAATTTATGGTAGTTCTGAAAATAACAAAATGTATGTTTTATGACTCGCTGAATCCAAATTTTTAACTTCCCACCAAAAATTACCCTCGCAACTCCCTCTTTAGAGAAAAGGACCCAAAAATTGGTTTTCAGTTTTTTTATCGTTTTTTTTTCATTTTAGAGAAAAAATACCCAGACTTTCAGAAAGTAAACAAAATTTACAACAAAGGAAGTCCTTTGACATTTTGACATACGACGAACGGGAAGGGAGCGAGTGGGTCCCGAAACATGAGCCTCGGCACCGCGCGTGCATTTAGGTATCATACGGCAACTCCACAGTTGCTCTCTCGTCTTTCGATTTTCTTGCCCTTCCCTGCCACGCTCCTCGCGCTAGCATGCTTTTGTAGAGATGAGCGATGTTAAGAAATCATTGATGTTGACATCGACAACTAAATATCGATAACCGATTATCATCGACCTCAAAACATAATTTTGACAACATCAATGATCTTCTAATAGTTGATGAGGGGGGGGGGGGGGAGAAAAATAATTTTCAATATTGAATGTACAGTTCATCACCGAGGTTAAAAAATCGATGTTTTTGCCCTTTATCATGGATGAACATCGAATATCGATAAATATCGCTCATCCCTATGCTGTTGACAAGAGGTCCTTCCCTTTTGGGAGAAGAGGGTGGTGGATTGGGGAGAACCCAAGATACCTGTATGCTGCTCGAGAATTGATAGCAACCTGTTGATCGCGATCGCAGTTTTTTTAGGCGTTTTATCCTCACTTTATATTGTTTATTGTTTTCATTGCTTTAAAAAACATTTTGTTTCACGTGAGAACTGTTTTCTCATAATTTGCAAATAGTTTTTCTTTTGTTTTTACAAATTAAATACATAATGCAAACAACAAATGCATCTCTGTTCTCATTTTTTCTCATTTTCAGTTAGACTTGGGTAAAAACTATGCTCAGAATTATTAAACCATATTGCAATTGCCTTGTAACATTATTGCACGTATGTGTTTTGTTTGTTTTTACCGTAAATTTCAAAATTGCAATCTTTTACATTGACTGAAAGAACGTAAACGCCCCGCGGCGCCGAGGCTCATGTTTCGAGGCGTCCTAGCGCTTCCTCGTTCGTTCAACGTTAAAATGTCTATGTAGTATCAGATTAATTAACGTTTTCTATAGTTGGGATTAAGTAATAAATTTTCTAATATAAATATAAATGGGATTTAACCCGTTTTACGATATATCATAATATGCCATATTTGCTAATTAGAACTAGGCAAGTAATTACTAAAATATTTTTCAAACGAGTAAATATGATTTTTAACTAATATCGTACTTGCCATGGAGAGGCATAATAAAACAAAACAATTTAAAAAATCCTAAAAGTTGTTCCAATCCTACTATAATAAAAAAATTCATAATTTTTTGAGCAATTTATCAAAAGCAATCATGTTTAATCAACAGTATAATCATTAATTTAGGAAAAAACTAGGGCAGATGTGGGAGAGTTGGTACCATGGGAGAATTGGAACAGTGACTTTTTATACCGATTGGTTGGTAGTTTGATATTGTGTGCCATTCAGGTTATGTATATTTTTGAGATAAGTAAATAAACTGCCTTATTTCGTCCGTGTGTTGTGTACTTCAAATCTCAGGTAATTTTAATTGTTTTATGTACTGAAAGGAACTTTTTTTTGGTCAAATTATCCAATTCATTGCTATGTTGGTGCAAGTATTTACATGTAACGACCGACTATTAAATGTTGGGATCATTTCATGATTCACTTTCAACTAAAAATAAACCTGGTCACTTTTAATGACACTGAGCAGTGAGGTAGAGTTGGGACGTTATTTTAAGGGAGAGTTGTCCCATCCCCATTTCCTCCATTCCATGTATGAATTAATTTTCTCATGTTATTTGGACCGTTACATGACACTAGAGAATATTTTTCCATTTTCATTTACCCAGTAAATTTAACTAATATTTGCAAGAAGTGGACCAATATATGAAGGTATATTACTGTGTTTTTAATTTTCTTTAATTTTCAAGTATAAAAATTTTTAAAATTAATTTGTGAAAATTGTCCCAACTCTCCCACATCTCCCGTACATATTTTTACTTTATTCTATATCTCGTAAAATGTTTATTTGGGAGAAAACTGTCAAGATAGATAAATTAAAGCTGGTAGGATTCACTAAAATTTTTCATTTCTTATACTAAAAAAAATTCCTTAACTTTAAGTCCAAAAAAAAATTATTCATCAGCCTTTTTTTCGGCTGATCACCCGAGCTACGATCTCCGTTATTATTTATTGTGCCTATATTTTTTAGTAAATTGAAAATCATCTCGTTCTTTTCTGCAGCGTCTCGGAAGTCGATTGCTATATTCCTACTAGCCAGTCATGTGTGGTCTAAATGACCTATTGAAACTGGTTTTTAAAATTATTTGGACTGGAAATTGCGCTTCTCTCAAGGGACGGATATAAAGGTGAGTCCCGTCAAAGTATCAGGCGCTGTATAAAATATAAAGAGATATGTAATGATGGATAGTTTAATATTTATTCTTTTCTTTTTGGGATTTCTATCAAATGATTCCTTTTGTAAAAATCAAGTTCAAAATACATAAATTACACAGTATATTTAGGGAAAATGACATCTACGCCTGTGACTTACGTCAAAGGAATGGTTAGAGAGACGATTAAGAGACCATTAAGGAGACGATTTTTCGACGATAAGTTCACAATAATTAGGAGGGTGAATATAAAAAATGTTGTAATATTCAGATATAGAAACTGAGTATAATAATCCAAAGTAAAAAATAAAAAAAAATTAAAGGTAAAAGAACAGTGTATCGAGAAGCTTCACTCAAAACGCTGAAAGATCTGTATCAGACGTATCAAAATTATATAAAACTAAAGTTGTAATAATAGGAATCTAGCTCTCACAGGTTACAGTAAAAGTCACAGATAAGCTTTTCTCTGATTGGTCAATATATTCGTATCACAAATTGAATACTTGAGTGTTCTTCAGCTGTTTATTGTTTACTTCGCCTAACATCTTTTGAATTTTATACAATAATTGCAAAAACGGTGACTCTTTCGTCGCCTGTGATATATTAATAATAATAATAGTTTATTGCTCACCAGAATAGTAATAATTAAATACGAAATATCAAAATGAATAATATATCAAAATACTACACAATACAGAAAATGATTTATGTACATCAGGACATGACAAAATACAATTAGGATAAATTACACAAGATATTAAATAGAATATAAATTTGGCAGACGTAATACAGGGTGTAATCAGTTTCATGTCACTGGTGGTGAGGAACGACTAAACGAACAAAAAAACCTTATATAACATGGGGTCTAAAGCCCATAGTTTGAAAAAAAAATAAACGTTTCGAATTAGAAAACACACTTGTGAAGAAATGTTGTGTTTCAACCTCTACGCCCATTATTTGCTCGCAGTTCTGCAAAAAGAGATAATGAATTATTTACATTTTTATAATTGGTTCGTTTGAGGCGGTCATCAAAGATGCCGCCCTTCTTTGCTTTGAAACCGCGGGCCGCCGCGGGCCGGCGAGAACGAGTCGGTCGGTAATCTTTGCACTTTTTTATGACAATTTAAAAGTTGTATAACTACACGCCCATTGACCCAGAAAGGCAGTGGTTTTCAAATATTTCTTACCCTAATATTCAAATTGTTGACCTAGGTCAGTTTTTTCAAAGTACCCCTAGAGGAAAAAGTCATAAAGGTTTTTTGTTTGTCTAGTCGGTCCCCATTACCAGTTTTTTTTAATGACATGAAACTGAGTACACCGTGTATATACCAAAAAAGGCAAATTTTTCATAATTTGACATTTTTCCATCACTTCCGGTTTCCCCGACTTTGAAATTTTAAATGGAACACTCCATTTTTTTTTACATTTTTGGATTCCGGAGATGATTTTAATGTTATAAACAACCAATATACAGTATAAATAGTTCTGATGTCAAAATACGGCATGTATTTACAAATTTTTGCTCTATTTCGATAAATCTACATTTGAAAATATTGAAAGGGTTCCACACATTTACAATATTTTGTAAAAGTCAGCTTAAACTAGAGAAGCAAATACATTGACTTAAATAATAATAAAAATTAAATTAAATTAAATTAAAGTTAAAATGTCACCTAGGCAGAGCATACCTTTATGTTGTGGAAAATATCCTTACATAACATGGTAATATATCTGATTTATATCTTTTCATTATAGATAACCGATTAGGTGATAGTAAAAATCTTGTCAATTTTGATATTAAAATTTTGAACTTATAATCTCCTTATTGTCATATTATAAATAACTATATAAATTATAAAAACGTGCTGAATTTTCATTAAATATTGCTAATTTTATGTTAAAGTCTATAAAATCTGAGAGTCTGCATTTTTATGTTATCTTCGGATATAAATATTTGCTTAAGTTGTTATTTATTTCGCAATATTTTTACATTTTTTGAATATGCCCAAAAAGTTTAACGATCACTTTTACATCTTATTGATGATGTTTTTAACCTTGCTATACCTGTAATTAAAGTTTGTAACGTATTTAAAATATCTCCGGGAGCCTTTCCTGTAACCATGAAAACACTACAGTTGAACACTACCTTCAATGCGCACTTCGCCTATCAAGTTAACATCTTCTAGGGTTAAAATTATCTGCTCATCATTTGCCGTCTTGATATTGGATACACTGTATTTTTTTTAAAACAGTCTATAAATGAATTATCCAATAATAACAAAGTTAAGAAAAGTTATCTCATAAAATAAAAGAGTTGATTTTAAATTAACTTTTGCTAATATTTCTTTGCTGTTTCTGATATTTTTATGTATTTTAAAGGCGATATTTTAAATGTCAGCAATACATTTCTTTATATATTTTTTTATTCATCGAATTCAACATGAAATATTAAATACCTGAGGTATGCCGATTTCAAAGCATTTTCAGGTTGAATTTTAAACCTGCTATATTCTCCGTATAACAATAACATTGGAGAAACCTTCGTTTATCCTTTTATGTGAGATTCATTGAGTACGTGATAAATATTTTCCTTGTACACTTGAACTTTAAATTACTTCCATTTTTGGCAAGCCGCAAGATAATTGTTATTTCATTTATTTAAAATTTGAAGATCGGTTATAAATTATCCAATTGTGTTACCTATAATATTAAAGGTGATCTGGATCATATTTTCTTGAAGTTTTCTAAATGCAATGCAGCGATAAATTATATAACAATCTTATTAATTGCAATATTCAATCAGCTTTTAATATAATCTCTCTCCTTATGGACAATATAATAAACAAAGAGCACCGCGTTTTTTATATGTTGTAGTCCAAGTTATTCTGAACAAAAATCCCTTTGGCAAAACTTCAAATTATGGACCGTCTTGCCACTAGATGGCTCCTACTCTTGGATCTGTTCCCCGATATTTCAACGATTTCTGAAAATATATTGCAGATTAATAATCAGAGTATGCCGTTGTATGGTCTTAGAATGATGGATAACAACTTTGGTTGGTTTGCTGGAAATGAAGTCAAATCACGTTTATCGAATAAAGAAGATCCGTTTATTTCGATTTTTACAACTGTAAGCGGGAAGGCTTGGGTTATATTGTAGTTCTGTGGCTTCAGTCAGATTGAAAGATGCATTAATTTTCGAATTATTTTGGATTTTTGGATAAAGTAGACAAAGAAAAAAAAAGAAAATAAAAACCTATTCATATATTGGACAAGAACACGGATTTGAATTCAGCCACTTAAAATATATAAAGAGCACCAAAATATTTTCAGCACTCTCAATAGATTACTGACCCCCCCCCTCCCCAGCTGATGCCCAAGAACTATCCTTAACACTCAATTTTTTAATATCTTCTTACGCGAGAAAGGTATGCAATTTTCATCTGTACGATTTACCCCAAATCCAAAATATAATCAGTATTAAAAAATATTAAAAATTTTTTAAAAATAATGTCCAAATGTCCATGTTTTTTTTTGTTACAACACCCGTTTTACTTCAATTTAATAATTATATATATAAATAGCTTTATTAAAATTCACTATCTTAGTAAATAAGTAAGTACGTGCACTGACTGATCGAACATTGATGCTAGCTTGATACCGGATATATCATAATCTTGGTACAAAACAAAGTTTTTATTTTTCAAGATATAAAATTGCAGTTGTGTCTAGGCAATGAAAACTAATTATTTGTGAGACCTTTAAGTAGAATAGGCAGTGCTTGTTTATTTATAATACATTAAACCTTATTAATTTTTAGCAAAAATTGCATAGCTGATTATTTTAATTTTTTTGAATATTTACTTATTTTAATTATTTATTAGCAGAAATCAAACCTTTATTTCAAATTAATTAAACCTTATCCATACAGAAAATAAATCCTACGTGCGGCATGTTAGGTTTTATAATAAAAATGACTTACTTTGATACTTAGAAAAGCAATCGCAACGCATATACATATGTGTATCTAGTTAATTTTTTTTAACTGTTTTTAATATAATCTGCCCTTGTTTCATCCAGCGTTTCATTGCGCCTCGCACCGTGCATGTGTGGCTGGCTTCAACGCGTGATGGGGGAGAAATGTTGTTCTTTGTTAATTAATTTGAAATAAAGTTTTTTTGATTTGATTTCTATTAAGGAATGATTGAAATAGGTAAATATTTAAATAATCAGCTACTTATGCAATTTTTTTGCTAAAAATAATAAGGTTTAATGTCGGTTTAATATACTATAAATAAACAAAAACTGTATATTCTACTTAAAGGTCTCACAAATAATTAGTTTTCATTGACTAGACACAACTGCAATTTTATATCTTGAAAAATAAAATCAATTCTGTTTTGTACCAAGATTATGATGTACCCGGTATTAAGCTAGCATCAATGTTCGATCAGCTAATACACGTACTTACTTATTTACTAATAGTCAGGAATCAGGAGCCACTAATTCGATCATAGGGTGTGCACTCGAAGATATAGTTTTTAAAAAAATAATACAATATCCGAAATGACCTTGCGGATCTGAATCCAGAGGGCGTCATTCTGTCCGCGATTGCAAAAAAGCGTAAAATTTTTTTTTCCGAAAATTTTTGTGTCACTGAAAATTGATTAATTTTATGTTCCCACCGCATTTACAGGATTATTTTTTAACATTTCTTAATGATTCACAAACCAACGGAAAGTTTATTCTTTCTAGATTCAGGTGCTGCTAAATAATTCTCAAAATTGTTGGTAACAAATGCTACAGAAATTGTTTAAACAAAGCGAGCCCAAAGAATGCACGGTAAATTTCAGCATCGAGACATTTTTAAAACTATTATAGATAGGTGCATGCTTCTATGACATGAAATCTGTAGAATAGAATGGAGCAGTTTTTAGTGAAAGAATTATCTGCATTGCTTTATTGTTGTAAAAGATACGATTATTTTTGTACAGCACGCGTTGTGATCCGCGGCGTCTTTTGATAGATATACAGTGTGTACATGTATGTCTCGCATTGCCTCGCTCTCTTTAGGCTTGTTGACTACCTGCTTAGACACTGAGGTGTAGTGTAATAAAATAAGAAAAATCTCATGAGTAGCGTATACAGTAACTGTGTTGTTTATAAATTCATGTAAAATATTCGACAAACACCGAGCAAAGAATGAAGTAAAAAAAATATTCAGAGGTTTTTGATTTTTGTACACACACTAAATCACATTTTTCACATTTAATGGAGTGGGGGTGGTAAAGGGGGTGGCTAATGCTAATTATGTTATAGCTTCTCTTGTAAATACTAAATAACAATTTTATGAACTCTTACCTGCTTAATTTATCTATTTACCCCCATTTATCACAATTTACCTCCCCAAACCTTCGCCCCAAAAGAGGGTATTATAAGTTTGACGCGTATGTTTGTCTGTCTGTCTGTGGCTTCATATCTCTTCAACGGGTGATCCGATTTTGATGTAGTTTTTTTATTTGAAAGAGTATTTAGTCGAGAATGTTATAGGCCTACTAGATTTGATGTTTGGTCGCCATCTTGAATTCGCACTGTTGAACTTCTCTAGAAATTGTCCGATTGAAGTAAAATTGAAAATTATGAAACTGGTACGATTAGATACATTGATCGGTAGTTTTTAAAAATTTTCAATTTAACTTGTATTACTGCCAACATATTTTGAAAGCTGCGTATCAAATTATTCTATGGAAAAGTTCAACTGCGATAAACTCAGAAATTCCCAATCCAATTGATTTCTAACCCCCGACCCCAAAAGAGAGGTGTTATAAATTTGACGCGTATGTTTGTATGTTTGTTTGTCTGTCTGTCTGTCTGTGGCTTCATATCTCTTCAACGGGTGATCCGATTTTGATGCAGTTTTTTTTTATTTGAAAGAGTACTTTGTCGAGAAGGTTATAGGCGATATTAGATTTTGATGTTTGGTCGCCATCTTGAATTCGCCGTGCTGAACTTCTCTAGAAATTGTCCGATTGAAGTAAAATTGAAAATGTGCAGACAATTATGGTAGCCGAACATGATTTAGGCCTCATTTTGATTCGGTCATATGAAACTGATACGATTAGATACATTGATCGGGGGTTTTTAAAAATTTTCAATTTTACTTGTGGTTGGGATTTGAAAAATAATGTACTTATTCCTAAATTAGTGACTATAAATCTTCGTCCTCAAAATGTATATTTTAAATGTAAATTTAAAAAATGTACCGGAAACTGCAGTTGTAGCAAAACTGGGTTAAAATACATAATAGATTGCTACTGTGAGGGTAAATGTATTAGCTATTAATTTAGTTTAAGTATAATATATGTATATTTTATTATTATTATTTTTGTATTGTTATTTCTCAAGTACAAAAAGTAAATTTAAGTTCATTTAATTAGTTGTACGGTTTTTTGTCTCTAATCAATGTTTTAAGTTAAAATATAATAATTTTTTGTTCTCTAGTAAACTAATCTTTAAATACCTTCGTTTTTTTCCATAATGACAAATGATAATATTTACGTATAAGTAATACGCATTGTAAATTTTTTGCAATCACAGTATATTGTCAGCAAGTTACCGATCGGCCACAGCGCGCGGACGTGTAAGCCAAAACGATAGCGGAAATAACGGAGCGCTGTACAAAAATAGTCCTATCTTTTACAACGATAAAACAATGCAGATGATTCTTTCACTAAAAACTCCTCCATTCTATTCCGCAGATTTCATATCGTAGAAATATGCATCTATCTATAATAGTTTTTAAAATGTCTCGATGCTGAAATTTACCGTGTACTCTTCGAGCATCCTTTGTTTAAACAATTTCTGTAGCATTTGTTAACAAAAATTTCGAAAATTATTTGACAGCATCAGAATCTAGAAAGAATAAGCTTTCCATTAGTTTGAAAATTATTAAGAAATATTAAAAAATAACCCTGTAAATGAGGTGGGAATATAAAATTAATCAACTCTTAGTGATACAAAAATTTTCGGAAAATATTTTTTCACGCTTTTTTGCAATCGCGGACAGAATGGCGCCCTCTGGATTTAGATGCGCAAGGTCATTCCAGATAACGTACATATTTTTTCAATACTATATCTTCGAGTGCCCACCCTGACATTTTAGGAGCGTCTTTTGAGAAGCTTGATTCCCGACTATAAGATAGTGAATTTTTATAAAGCTAGTTATATATACGATTATTAAATTGAAGTAAACGGGTGCTGTGCATTCGAAAAAACGTGATTTGACGTCACATCCGGCAAAACTAGAAGTTCAGGCACATCAATCTAAGTCCAAATAATGGTAAATAGTCTGGTTATTCATTTTCAGCAGATATCATTTCAATAACTGCGGTAGTTTTGAGAAATCGTGGTATAGTATCGGTAAGTCCAGATTTCGGAGCCATCTATCGGAGAAAGTGTCCATAATTTGAAGTCTTGCCAAAGGAACTTATTGTTCAGAATCATTTGTACTACAACATATCAAAAATTCATCAAATTTGACAAGTCACCAATTTACATACAAAACGTGCGGTGTTCTTTATCATTTTTTTCAATTTTTCAATTTTTTTATTTTGATGAAATGTTGGGCTTAAGGTTTTTGGATAATTCTGAACAACTTTCATTAATAAAATTTTCCGATCAAAAATGCCGAACACCGGAAACTCGGATAAAGTGGTTTTTTCGGTTTAGAGGTAGTGGTTGGAGGGTAGGTCGGATAATATTGTCACCATCGTGTTCTTCGCCCTCAGGTGGGGGTACATGTCTTGCGGTCCGGTCGCAAAACTTTTGGGGTAAAAGGTTTACCTCAAGGGACTATTTGTTCCGATTTTAGAAATGTGCCCATCAAAAATTCAATTTTATTGAAAAAAAAAGTGCGAGGTGTGTTTTCCCATGTGTTTTTTAATGTTGAACACGAATCCAATATTAAAAAGGGCACTCTGCCCTCCATCTACGAGTAATAAACGATTAATATTTGGCCTTTTTTAGCCCTTTGTGGTCCTTTGGAGAGCGTAGTGCCCTTTTTTAACATCGGATTCCTATTCAACATTAAAAAATAGATAGGAAAACACACCTCGCATTTCTTTTAGTTCCACGTCCAGTGGAAGTATAGTAACGACAAAAAAAATTTTTAAAAAATTTTATTGTCCAAATAGGCTTAAAATGTCATGAAACGTCGAGATTTTAAGTTTGAGCGAAAAAAAATTTCTGTCTGTCTGTCGGTCTGTCTGTAACTTTTTTTGTGCGCACGTTTACTCTGGAACCGTTTAAGATATTGACTTGAAAGGACAATGTTAAAAATAGCTGATTTTTGGCCCCTATCCCGGAACGCATAAAACCCAGAGAAAATGGTTGCAAAAGGCTCAAGATTAATATAAATATATCTTCGTGGTACCAAAAGCCTGGGGAAAATTTTATTTCACCTCCAAAAACATAAAAACAGCCACTAAAATGCTATAAATAATAGCTTATACTAAATGTGAAAATTATGTTTATTTTATGATAACTATTAGGTATCGATTCAATAGAGATAACAAAAAGGTAAAAACTACCCCTATCCACACCCTACTCGGGGGATGGAACGAGATACACAGTATCTAATATTAAGGAAATAGGTACCAAGGTGATTCAAAATGTACAAAATGATTTTTTAATATTAGTTGAGCCAGACCTTCAACTGTTCCTGACCTCAGCATCCCTGTTTTCAAAAACAATCCCTATAAGGGTATGAAATATTATTCGCAGCAAGTATTATTACAAAAAAGCGCTTTAGTTAGCGGCCCTGGAAACCACCAAACTACCTATACTATACTACCTATTCGGGGTGCAATTCTATTCACAGTATCGGATACTAAAAAAATGCCGCGGCACTTAGTAATGCTCCAAATTATTTTATACTAGTAAAAGGGACAGACATTCACTTTGTCTTGACGTGAGTATTATTATTACGAAAAAGTACCTCTATATCAATATGAAAAATATTTACCGCACGTAATATTACAATAGATCTTTATGGTTTTAGTCAACACTTTTTTTAATAAAGAACAAATAGTTATTTAGCAACCTCGACAACAACCAAACTACCCTATTCAGGTGGTAGAATCATATTCACCGCTACAAATACTAAAAAATAAGAAACTAGGTGATTAAAATGAATCAACACCAACTCCAGTTTAGGGATGGCACTAATGATCACTAATGTTAGAAAAAAAAAGATTATTAATTTATGAAATATATAGAATCATATGAAAATATTACAGCAACACATACTGATTACCTAATAGTATCCCGATAAAGAAAAACTACCTCTGTTATAATATTCCATGTAAAGGTACTTCTGGGTAAGCTTCACTTGTTGGAGAAAAGGGTACAGTAAATATGTAAATGATACTTGCAAAGAAGGATCATTTGGCCACTTATTGGGTTCGCCAGGATGAACCACGAGGAGGTGATCCTTTTTACATTTAACATTTTTTTTGCTATTTTTTGATCTTACTGGTGAACTAACTGTATATAGGTAGCAAAATGTTAACTATAATACAATGTGTATGTGCAGTATTATAGTATATAAGTAAATATTATATATAGATAGATATTAAATAGTGTAAAAATTAAATGTTCACACACTCAACATCTCAAACAAGTGTCACTAGAATACTTCTGCGAAACCGGAGTGTTTATTTGGTAAACATCTTTATTGTTACATTGTGTAATCTTTTAATTCCAAATAAACATTATTATTATCATTATTATTATTATTATATTATTATAATGTGAAACTCTCTAAAGATTTAATAAACATTCTTTTAAAAATATATAATTACTGCTACATATATGTATATAATAATGTAATAATTATAATATAATAATTTATTATTTATTTTTTATTATACCATAGGGGTTGTTTTTGAAAATGGGGAAGTTGAGGTCGGATCAGTTGAAGGTCTGGCTCAACTAATATTAAAAAATCATTTTGTGCATTTTTAATCACCTTGGTACCTATTTTTTTAATATTACATGCTGCGTATGGCGTTCCATCCCCCGAATAAGGTATGGACAGGGGTAGTTTTTACCTTTTTGTTATCTCTATTGAATCAATACTTAAAAGTTATCATAAAATAAATATAATTTTCACATTCAGTATAAGCCATTATTTATAGCATTTTAGTGGTTGTCTTTATGTTTTTAGGGGTGAAATAAAATTTTCCCCAGACGTTTGGTACCATGAAGACGTATTTTTATTAATCTTGAGCCTTTTCCAACCATTTTCTTTGGGTTTTATGCGTTCCGGGATAGGGGCCAAAAATCAGCTATTTTTAACATTGTCCTTTGGTACACGTATGTACTTTAATGAGATCTAGAACTAGATTATATTTTCATCTTGTTCCGTCGAAGGGTTGGGGGGTAAATTGGTGTAAATTTGGGGTAAATAGGTCAATCAAGCAGCAATAGTCCATACAATTGGTATTTAGTATATACAAGAGAAGCTAAGGTCTCAAAAAAATTTTGGCATTAGCCACCCCCATTACCACCCCCACCCCCTTATTAAAGGGGATGAAAAAAAAATGTGATTTAGTGTACCTATGTACAGGAACCAGAAACCTCAAAATATTTTTTTACTTCATCCACCCCCACTACCACCACCCTATCACCACCCCCCACCCCACTACCGACGTGGGGTATCGTTTTGTGGGTTTTTGGGGTAGAGGATTGCAAATATTATATTATTGAAGTTCCATAAACAGTTATTTTCACATACAAAGTTTTTTTCGTTGTGAGTGACTTGGATAGAGAATCTGGATGTGGAAGTAGTGATTCCTTGGGCAGCGGTTTTTTCAATAAAATTGAGTTTTTGCCCTTTATTGCCCTTTAGGGGATAGAGCGCCCTTTCTTAAGACATGATAGGTTTAGTCCCTGGAGCAGAACATTTTTTTTGTAGACTTGTATAATTTAAATTACTTAATTCACTTATATGCAGATGACGCCCAATTTTACTACACTTTCCTTCCTTAGAATTGGAATAGGTCAGTTTTCATATAAATAAAAATATTAACAAATAAATTTCCATTCATTAAACAGGTTAATTTAACATTACCTATTACTTTCGTACCATTTATACCTTTTTCTAAGCATAATATTTTTCTCATTTTATTGCTTGGTGGATAAGTATCTATATATTATTTAGGAATTACGTAAATGAAACTTTCATACTGATAAGAAATTACCTATTTTTTCCTATTTATATTGGCCTTCTACTTCAGAACATGCTAATATAATTGAAAGCATTAGGTAAAAATATCTTACTAAGAAACACTTTAAATGCAAATTATTATTCCAGAATCTATCACATTAACCCATATTAAATAAAAACTGTACTGACCAATGTACCGGCTATTAGAAATACATATTTATGCTAAATAACAACAAAATTAATGTAAATAATGGGCAGCAGCACTCGCCTTCTATCGACGGCACTTCGAGTTGCCACGGCTAGGTAATTAGTCCAGGGAAATGAGTAAAAAAAGTACCATGTTCGGGACTGTGACTCATGCAGGCAGAGACCACGATTTTTAGGTAGTATAGGTGTCAATAAATGAAACCTATATAAAATCTGCGGTCGATTTTCTGCATATGTTTATTTACAGCCATTTTAATGCAAAAAAAATGGAAAAAACGTGTTTTTTCACACTTTTTCACCTGCCAGTAAAAAGTAAACTATCTAACAGATAAATCAAATGAATCACCTTGTAGGAAATTAAAAAAGCTTTAAAACCACGTCCAGAGAAATCAAAATACAATGATTCTACGGCCTCCACCTGAAAGGGAAAGACTTGATTTACCAAAATGCTTTGTTAGATATCGAAAAAATTAATTTTCAGACCTGCAAAATGACGTTGCAAAAGAACTCAGATTTTTACCTTATAAACAAATAGAATAATTTTTTAACAATTGATTGTAGAACATCGGTTTTTCGATATTTGAAAAGCTGATATTTTTACACGAATTTTGAAAAAAAAAAGAAGGTCCTAGGTCAATTTGGGGCAAAGTTAGCAATTTTTTTTCAAAAATTCATAGCTCCTTTGTTTATAATAATTAAGAAACGTAACAAGCGCCATTTTAAAGGGGAAGAGTTTAACTTTTAGTGTAAAAAATTTGAAAATGATTGTGAAATTAATTGTAATGACGACGATGATGATATTGAGAATATTAATTTAATGTTAGATAACTTTGATCATTCTAATGTTGATGATAATGAGCCGATCCTAAAAAAAATACGAGTTGATTGATTTTACCTTATTAGAATGTGTATAGGTATATTATTAAGTAAATTTATATGTGAATCGACAAATATTCTGTATTATTATAAATTACAGCGTTATTTATATCGAACAATGTGTTTCTTTTTACACTTTACAAATTCTATTGTTTATAACTTAATATAACAGTAATTTATATATTTAATTGTACACAAACCTTTCCTACAATTTTCAATAAGAATAATACAAAAATTTTGATAATGTATAAAAATATTTTTTTGTAAAATGTTTAAACAAATTACAGGTAATTATTACTCTCTTATTATTTTGGAGCAGATGTGTTGAACCATAGAAAGTTTCTACTGTATCATACAAACCATTATACATGACAAACGCTGTCACTACATGTACATTCACACGCGTGTTGTATACTTCTACGAAGGAAGTAATGGTTTGTTTTATTATTTATTAATAATTAATAATACGCAAATTAATAAGAGCACTTTTCATAAATTGTATGGTAATTTTGCATTTGAAAAATATCTTAAAAATGTAAATTATATCGAATAGAGTGTTTTTATTTTATAAATTTGAAAAATTCAATTGTTTATAACAATAAGATATATATTTACGTGTACATAAGCCTTTTCTACAACTTTCAACAAGAACAAAACAAAAAATTTTGATATTTTGCAAAAAAAATTTTTTTTTTAATGTTTAAACAAATTACATTGTTAATATTAATGTTAATAGTTTAACAGATTGAATATTATTAACGTACGCAAAAAGGTATCCCAAATTGAAAAAAGAAACATCAAAATCGGTTAACAAACACCAAAGTTATGACTTATGTGGTCAGTTTGAAGATGCTGTTTCAATTTTTGAATGCGCGGATTTGGGGGTTCCCCCTTCACAACCTCCGAGCTAAGTTGATTCGAGCCTCATTTTAGAAGCTTTGCCAACAGTTTTGAGAAAGTGCAATCATTTTCAAATTTTTTACACTAAAAGTTGAACTCTTCCCCTTTAAAATGGCGCTTGTTACGTTTCTTAATTATTATAAACAAAGGAGCTATGAATTTTTGAAAAAAAATTGCTAACTGCCCCAAATTGACTTAGGACTTAGGACCTTCTTTTTTTTTCAAAATTCGTGTAAAAATATCAGCTTTTCAAATATCGAAAAACCGATGCTCTACAATCAATTGTTAAAAAATTATTCTATTTGTTTATAAGGTAAAAATCTGAGTTCTTTTGCAACGTCATTTTGCAGGTCTGAAAATTAATTTTTTCGATATCTAACAAAGCATTTTGGTAAATCAAGTCTTTCCCTTTCAGGTGGAGGCCGTAGAATCATTGTATTTTGATTTCTCTGGACGTGGTGGGGTTGCAAAAAAAAGGTCTCTGGGATAAATTAATGCAATTTTGCAAAAACTATTTGACGAATCGATTTGAAATTTTTACCAGATATTAAGGACTATGAGAGTCAACTATTACCACAAGGTCAAAACAGTAGATTGTTTTTTACACAAGATATTGTTTATTGAATAAAATTCCGCATTTTGCAATTATCTTAGCAACAATTAACTATATCCACATTTAACAACCGCCATTTTAAAGCTTTTTTAATTTCCTACAAGGTGATTCATTTGATTTATCTGTAAGATAGTTTACTTTTTACTGGCAGGTGAAGAAGTGTGAAAAAACACGTTTTTTCCATTTTTTTGCAATAAAATGGCTGTAAATAAACATATGCAAAAAATCGACCGCAGATTTTATATAGGTTTCATTTATTGACACCTATACTACTTAAAAATCGTGGTCTCTGCCTGGATGAGTCACAGTCCCGGCCAAAACGTCATTTCCCTGGATTGAATAAGTCCCCAGTCGCCTTGAAATCTCTGATTAAAAATGATTTAGTGGTAATAACACTCAGATACAAATGTTTGTAATTCATATTCTTGTAATCGTCTAAGGATTTGCTACAATAGCTCTTAGTGTCAGTTTCAAATATCTCAAATAATAGTGGGCAGCACATGTAATCCCGTGTGCTGCTTAGTGGTCAATTTTGTTTTATTTTCTGATCCCCTGGAGTAGGACAGAAGTTGATGGACATCTGGAAATCGTGTCTGATTGGTGAAATGCCCCACCATCGTAATTACTCTAGAACGGGGGGGTTTATCTTATAACCATAATCCATAAAATGGGTATAGAAGTTCCCAAAATTACACAAATTGCATTACAAGCAGTAGAAAACATAAAATGGTCATCATAAAAAATGCCGATGGGTAGGGGCGGGTTGAGGAAGGAGGTGCATGCCTTAAAAGTTTTTTCAAAAAAAAAATTTGGGTATTTTGTTTTATGTTGCACGGTGGCTTTAAGAACTTTCTTTATTACCAAGAACCTACTTCTATGCTAAATTTCACATATAGGCGAGTATTCACGGACGCGTTTTGCAACAATACAAATCAAGTAATATGTTTAATGCTTATCATCACATTTATCCATGTGTTTTCGTGACTCTTCTAGTGAATTTTAATTTCAACGGACTTAATTGTAGTGAGACTGTTGAATTATTCACTAGATATTCTAAAGTAATTAAATCGGTCATTTGAGAAACAGAACATTTTCATTTTATCACAAAAATGTTACGTTTTAAGATAAACGCGTCGATCCCTAGAGAAACAACACTTGTTCGACGATATTACAACATTTTGCGCGTGCCTAAATATATCAGTGCGTTCAGAAACAGCATAAGTTTTACAACGAACTGAAAACTTTGTGAAAGTTCTAGCAATACTGACAAAACTGTAATCACATTTGACTATATGCAGAATCTCCAGCTACCTGTTGTGCCCGTACAGGAAACTCTTTATCTGAGGCAGTTAAACACGTTAACCTTTTTGAAATCAACTACGCTGGAAAACATCAAGTCAGGTTCTATGTATATCATGAGAGTATTGCTAACAAAGGCCCTAACGAGGTTAGCTCCTTTCTCATGGATTTTAGAAATAATGAAATATCTTTTACTATTAGGCACCTGCATATTTTTTCTGACAGCTGCGGTGGCCAGAATCGAAATCAAACTCTAAGGGCCAGTTGTACGAACTAAGTTGAGCCAAGTTCAGCTTGAACTAAAATCAAAAGCCATGGTTACGATTGTTACAATAATCGTAACCATGGATTTTGATCTTGGATCAAGCTGAACTTGACTCAACTTAGTTCGTACAACTGGCCCTAACAAGATTTCTTATGGCTTTGGTTCAGACAAACAGATTCCAAACAATAAATCAATATTTTCCGCAAAGAAGCCATTCGTTCTTGCAAAATGATCGCAATTTTACAGCTGTTAAGAGAGTTGTCAGAAGACATGACCGAATCTACTCCATTATGGAATATGTTGAAATCATTGTCAATTCTTGCCAAAAATCACAATTTTCTGTAAAAATTGTAAAAACTGAAGATATTATTGACTTTAAAATCTTAGTAGCCAGAACTATACAAACGGAAATGTTTGTCAGTTTACTCGCTTGGTAGATGAGTGCCGAAAAATCAAAAGCAAAATTTTCAGATCACAATGTTTACCCATTTTGTTTATTCGTCTGACCAACCTGGAGTACTTCAAACCTATGAATTTATAGATGGATTGACAAGTCACAAGTTTGGACTTGCTACTTCTAATTATGTGACCTTGCCTCAACCCATATAGAACCCTGCTTATGATCAAGGATTAGTTCTCATCGATTCAAAAAAAAATAGAAATATTAAGCAGCTGATTTCGTATGTCTCTGAAGAACACCACGACTTTTACAACGAAATATTACATTGGCCCACAATAGAAAACGAAGAAGATTTAGCT
The DNA here is from genome assembly GCA_936432065.2 of Rutpela maculata. Classification (NCBI taxonomy): domain Eukaryota; kingdom Metazoa; phylum Arthropoda; class Insecta; order Coleoptera; family Cerambycidae; genus Rutpela; species Rutpela maculata. The sequence goes on from OW386290.2 coordinate 23,870,409, forward strand.
TAAATGCTTTATGTATGAAGTTTTTGTATTTTCAATAAATGTATCTAACAATACGTCATGCGATTTTAATTGGTAGCAACGTTCATTTCAGGAACAACACACGTTAGGAGTTTTCTAATTAACGTATTTTCTTCAATTAAAATGTTTATTCAAAATTTATAGATTTAATATGCTCCAGTAGCACCCAATTTTGTACTAATAACATTTGAAATTAAAATTTTCGGTGATATACTACAAGGGCGGATCCAGAAAGGTTACTGGGAGGGGGGGGGGGCACTGCGGCCGTACGATCAATAATTATATCGACATTTTCAATATTCAATAATAAATAATATTAGATCCTATTCTTCTCGGGGCCTTCGGGGGGGGAGGGGGCAATTGTCCCTGGTGCCCCCTGGATCCGCCCTTGATATACTAAGCTATAATATTTTTTTCATATCCTGGAAAACTTTGTAAAACTGGCATGTGCTGTTTCACAGACCGATTCAAATTGAAAAATTGATGTTGGTCGCTTATTCATATTTCTTTTGTATTAGATTATGAAAATCTCCTTGTGCTTTTTTAAATATAATATATTTAGAACCAAGACTGTTTATATTGGCCTTAAGGTCTACTACCAGTAGAACTGCTGGCAGTCGCGATTGGCGCTAACGTTTGGCAGAAACTGCAGGTAGCGTCGGACTACTACTCTACTTTTAGTAGAGCGATTAAAACTGGCGTCGGCAGTCGATATTTTTCTTTCAAAGGGAGAAAATTGCTGTCGTATGCAACAAAATGGATTCTACAGTGATAGCCTCTATGAATGAATGCGATTCAACTTTTATCAAGCATCTCAAACATGTTAAAATTTCCAATATGTAGCGAAAAAGGCACAAGGGAGTCGATTTCACAATATTCATTAAATCCCATTTACAAGGTGATGAGAAGTAATTTTAGGAATTTTTTAAATTAAACCACTCTCAATTTCAGTAGGTTCTAAGCTTAATTAAGGAAGATAGTGAAGAAGCTTTCACCTATTTCTGTGAAAACTCCTACATTAACTCCTTGTATCTTACCAGCTTACCTATATTATCATAAATAATCTTGCTGTGAGTTTGAGATTAAATTATAAATATAGTTTAAAAGAAAAACATATCAAGTGAATGACTATAATAATTAAGATTTATTCTCAAAATAGAGGTCAATGAAATGTAAGTGAAATTATTTGGCTATTATCTAACAATAGTAAAATAGTAATTTATACAATAGGTGTATAAATAAATAAATATTTGTTAATTAAATTATTATATACAACACTTAAATTATCAGTGCCCGTTTTCTTATTGACTGTATTTTGATGTAAATGGATAAAAATAATTTCACTGATCTTTTTTGGTAGTTAGTTTAATGATCTAAAATATTGGCGTCATCAAAATTGAAATTACGTTCAGAAGAAAAATGGTGTTGAGCTCGTATAGTTTTCTCCGATTTTCCTATATTTTTCTTTACAAGAATAGTTGTGTTCCCTAATTCTAGTTTGTAAGTGTTGTTCGGTCTGACCAATATAAATTTGATTTCAATCAAGACAAAGAATTCTATATACAACATGGGACTGTAATCCTGTAGGAAGTTTATAATATTCCTTATTGCACATTATGAAAGGCCTACTTTACACACTCAAGACCAATTTAAATTGGCCTACTTCTTGCGGTTGTGTAAAAAAACAAGAACAATTGGTACTTTTAGAATAAGTTTCGCGTTATCTACCAATCTTTCATCGATCAATATCTGAGCAATTAGCATTTTCGTGCATGTTCTCACCACTTCACATTATAAAGCAGTTAATACCAAGGCAAACATGTGTAGGAACATTATTAGTATTCAAATTGGCGATACCGTGAAATGCATTTATAATGTCCTAGAGGTTCCGTTATGATTAATTATTGATCAATCACGAGAAGAAAAACCTTGTTTATGCTGAATAAAGGACAAAGGTTTACAAAATACCCTGGTCGCTGGTATGATCTTAGTAATTAATAGATATAACATTACAATACAACACAATAATGGGGAAATTGAAAAAAATATTACGCTCAGATTGAAAATTTAATATAATAATACGAAGTTTCATATTCGACCAATAAATAAAGTATAAAAATTAAAAATAAACATATGCGCCGTGACGCTTTACCCAAAACGCTGAGAGAAGGTAACAGATGGGTTAAAATTTTATAGGACCAAAGTTGTAGAAGAGAAAATTCTCTAAATAATGATCCTCAACAGTACCTACATATTTATCTTTTGTAATATATAGAACAAACACGAATACAGAATAGTAATATAGAATAAGGTTTACTCTAATTATGTGAATATAAGGAAATAAATTATAAATTGCACTAGGATCTATTATAATACTAATTCAATGTGAGAATAATTGTAATCTTTTATCGACTTTCAATAATAAATTCACTTTTATGTCTGGCGCCATAAAATGGCATTTCTAACTGACTAGAAATGTTAAAAAGGTTACTTCTGATGGTGTTTGTAGAAAATCATATTTATGTACGTATTTAAAAAACTCTCAAAGCAGTTTATGTTTACCGCGTGCTCATTAAACGTAACGTCTAAATGCATTTTTATTTTCTCGTTTCATGAACTTTAAAAGAGCTATTAAAATACACAAATAGTTATATAATACCCATTAACTCTAAATATTACCTATACCTGCCAATACAACATAAAAGCAATTAAAATCCAAACAGGTTCTCTCATACAAAAATCAGCAACGGCATAAAAATCGAAAGTAATTTAATTTCAATAAAATCAAGTTGTCTGCCAATAGCAGCTAACAATCATAGATTATTGACATTTGTTTTTCATTCTTATTCTGATCGGGTACCAACGACGGCCTTGCCCGGCCGCGCCTGTCTACATTTAGAAGCAACAATCAAATCACCTCAGAGAACGCTAAAAAGTCGAAAGCTTTCTTCGACATATAGTCAAAGAGCAAGACTCCTAAATTCGACACATGCTAGGCAATAGGGAGCAAACAAATTAATTTTACTTACGGATGAGTATCAAAAGTTGACTATTTATTAGTATATTAATTGGCCAAAGTTTCACTATCAAACATGTTCAGGTGCCACAATGAACGTAAAAATTGATAATTAATAGATTTTTTTTTGAATTACACGAAATTAAAAAATACCGCTTTGTTGTTTATGGTTTATGGGAAATATTAAATGTAATTAAAAGTTTTATTACCTATTTTTGGTAAAGTATAACATTTAATTGAATTAATTGAAAAAATTATTTTTTGTTATTATCATATCACATATTTAATAGTATAGTAGAAGTGAAGTGGACTAAAAATATACATCCTACTGTCGCGCAAAATGCGTTTTTTTGCCCTCCATCTTGAAAAAACATCAAAAAATGTAAAAAAAAATTATCAGTAATTAGGTAAACGAATTTTGATTTTCTTTATTATCTGTTTCAGGTAGATAATCTTTGTTTTGAGTGAAGAAATCATCATAAGGGACATGGAAGAAGAAACCTGCCTTTTGTGTTCCAATGTGCTTTGTGATGATACTCCCTATGTCACATTAACAGCTAAAGGCTTGATGGGAATTATCAACCCGAGCGAACAAAAGATGATAAAATTCATGAACTTTTCAACCCAATGCCTACTGGTGCTGTTAAAGTACATACAGAATGTCGACGTGTATACATCAATCTTATTAAAATTAAAAGTAATATAAAACTGAAAACATCGCAAGAAGATATTTCTTCGACCAGCTCGAGAATGCTACGAGGAAGTGTTGGATCGTTTAACTTCAAAGAGAATTGTTTGTTTTTCAGATTATTACGGATTATGAAAAGCGTAAAAAAATGGTCATTCCTGTGCATACTTTCCAGTTTCGCGAGACAATTTTGAAACTACGCAGTACTAGAACTAGAAGTGATCTATGGCAGCAGAAGTAACCGCGAGAATGCTTTCAGTTAGTCAGTCATGCTGCAGAAGCTGGATATCACAAAGTGTGCAGTGTCAATTTTAGGTGCGGCAAATCCATTCCTGTGAAGTATACTCCTGAAGGTAGTGGAGGATTGCCCACATCAGTAGGCCGTCCGGTTGACAATGATAGTTCAGATGCTTTTGTAAAGACATGTGAGTGGTTACAAGAAAACTGTGAAGAGACAATATCTATCAGTGACTTAGTGGAAAAAATGCGTGGTTTTTTACCAGAGGGAAGTGAGCCTAAACTTCTAGACATTTGAAGAAAATATTGCAAGACTGGTTTGGAGACAACATCATAGTATCAGGCACAAATAAAAAATGTAACATGATAACATTAGGAAAAACTGTATCAAACATAACCTTGGACTATGACAAATAAAAAAGACTCGATGACCCTGATGACGAAAAATTTAGATGTTTTTCAACACTGCAAAAGCTTTCAGTCTTTCGGCCACCATTTTGTTTTTTACTTTTAAAAACCAATATCATATTCTTTTTCAGATGAAATTTCCTGTAATTTGATACCACACATGATTTTTTATGACTTTTTAAAAAAATGTTTTCTCAAGATGGTGGTCAAAAAACGCATTTTGCTCAACAGTACGGATGTATATTTTTAGTAGGTTGATTAGGAGCTATCATTTACAACAAGAATCACCTTTGTTGCAATTTGTTCCACCTCAAGGTGTTTTTCGCTTATTTCTATTATACTATAAGCAACATATTTTCTTATATGTAGGTGAATACGCTACATATACTCCCACCTGCAAAATAAAAATCAATCTACCAAAGTTTATTAATATAGACTTTTTTACAGTCAGAACTGACGGGTAGATCGACAACATCGTTCAATAAGTGTGCAGGCTTAACTCTGTTCAAGGCTACAATAAAGTCCTTTCCACATTTAAGGACTATTATAATTTTGTTAGTTCGAGAAACTACTCGAAAATGTCCTTCGTACCAAGGGGATAAAGTTGGTTTAAGTCTATCATTTCGAATGAAAACAAATTTACAAGATTTAATGTCAGGATTGACAAAAGCATTTTGAAAATGATTTTGTTTAGGATTTGTGAATTGTAAGTTATTGAAAAAGTTTTGTAATTTGTTAATAAATAAAGGTACCTTAGTATCAGAATGTGATTAATAAAATATTCACCAGGGAGACGTAAAGTTTGGCCATAAACAAGTTCTGCACATGAACAAAATAAATCGTCTTTTGGCATTGCTCATAAACCTAATAAAATTATTGGAAGTTCGTCAAACCAATGAACGGAGTTATCTCTGGCAATAATGTAATTTTAAATGTAATCGTTCAACTATACAATTGCTTTGCGGATGATATGAAGTTGTGTGAATTCGATGGAAACCAACACATTTTGAAAATTCATGAAAAAGATTTGATTCAAACTGAACTCCTTTGTCAGTAGTGACACGTAGTAGAATGCCAAAATGATATATATAATTTTGAAATAAGGTTTTAGCAACAGTTTCAGCAGTAATGTCTGATAAAGGATAAGCTTCTGGCCAACTAGTGAAACGTTCAATAACCGTTAGTATGTAAGAAAAACCATGTGAAAGTGGCAATGGCCCAACGCTAATAAGTGTATTATGCACGAAATTAATTTAATTAGGTTAGTTAATGTTAAAAAAAAATCCCATTAACACTGTTATAAACCCCGCCTAATCTACTACCTACTGAAGTGTTTGAATCTGTTTTGCATGTCCTATGTTTGGGCTTAAAAAAAAATTTCTGAGACAATTTTGCTCATGTATGAAGAGATAATGAAGCAAGTTCTGTTCATCAGATTCGAGTTGATCCAGAGAAGTCCTAAGAAGGTCCTGTCGTTTGCCGAATTTGCCAACACAGTGATTCGGTATATAAAACATATGCATGCAAATATTATTATGATAAATAGAGAAATATCAAGAAGTATCCGAAATTTAGAGGCTCATGAAAATCGGATATTTTTTTGGCTGTAGCTAAGACAAAACTTTTTGACATGTGTTTTTACAACCCAAGTAGCACAAATATGTTATTCAGCTGAGATAACTAAATGCAGCCACTAAAACGTTTTTATTTAGTTATATTCTGGTCATCTTATTTTAGTCATAGTTTAGTGTAAAATTTAAAAACGAAATAGTCATGATGATCTCTTTTTAGCTATATACTGGTTATTACTAGTAGCCATAATATCGCTATGCAGGTTTATTTATAATTAAATAGCGACAATGGTTAAGTCCTAATACTGCCATTCTAGCTATAAAAATGGCTAGAATTTGTTGACACGGTTTTTGTTATTAATATATTGTTCATATCCAAACTATTACTAAGAAAATAGCCTAAACATGACTATATTAGTTAGACTTTCTTCTGGCCGTTTTTTTAGCTGTTGTTACCGCATTATGACTAAAACAATAGTGAAAAAATATGCTTATTAAATGACTACTTTAGAAGTAATTTTGCACACAATTAAATCTAAACTGAGGCCAAACGGTAAGATAAAAAAATATAACCTAAAAACAAGTATTGATAATGTTCAAAACTTTATACATACAAGTTTTATATCAACAGAAAAATAAGAACGAAATGTAAAAGAAAGCATATTTCCACATATTACTTCTTCTGCATCGGTGTCCAAGAATCCTGACATTTCAATTTCTATGGCTCTAGCCATCATTAACATTTTTAATATTATTCCTTTTTATTCTACACGGTTGCTGGGATCATTTTGAGTCTGGTTTTGATTACGGATTAGTCAAAAATGTATGTATTTTTTTGTATTTGACGAGTATAGTTGGCTATTTACTACCTACCCAACTTGAAGGAACGGCACCAAGACCAATTTGCTCCTCGATGATTTGGACCACGCAAAACATTTTCAGAATCTTTAGTAACAAATTTTAATTTGGTTGAAGAAAGTAAATGTAAAAACGTTGGAGAAACAAAGGTCAAAATGCAAAGTAACCCGTTAACCTGTTCCTCATAACGGCAGTTAAAGAAACGTAAAACAAGAGGTTATGTCTTTCATAGTTTAGCCGTATTTTGATGCGAGAACTCGCTAACCACTTCAACCAATTTTTTGGTAATTATTTGGCCAATATAACCGGTTAAATTTGCCATTTGACGAAAATAGTTTATTAGATCATTTAGAGTCATATTCCAACTTATTTATAGCATCATTAGCGAAAGCATATGCCAAATTATGACAACTCGCCGCCATGTTTTCCATCAGTCAAGAAGAACCTGAACGACGTCCATTACGTTCATTGTCAATACTTTATTAATTATATCTATAAAGTAATGTTTTGATTTACTAATTCGATATTTTAGTTTGAATAACCTTACCATGAATTTTGCTTCTTGAAATTGCAAATTATTTGTATGTAAATATTTCAAATTAATTTAATTATACCCAAAATTTAGAAATTTTTGGAGGTCCCTTTGTTTTTATGAGTATTTTATAAGTTTGTAGAAAAAATTCCTTCGTTGAAAAAATTTAACCTTTTTGATTGACCATAATATATGCAATTATGATGTTCATATAATTTTCAAGATGGACAAAGTTTAATAAGTATGATGGATGTCCATTTGCCTAAAGCTAAAAGACGGCCATAATAGTGTTTTTGTTTTATTTTATGCCTGAAAGTCATGATTTAGTCATGGTGAAGTAGATGCATCACCCCTTTCGCCATAAGAGCCATTTCATTACTAGTAATAAGGCAACTACAAAAATAATAATAATGTGTTTTTATTAAAGGCGAAGTTAACCTTACATTTATGGTCAATCAAAGATAGAGTCAAATGAGTTGCATATGCGTTATGGCCATTTGGCTCCAGTTGCCTTTTGATGACCAAACTATTATTCCCCATTTTCGTCACCAGTACGTCTTCAAAAGAAATAATTTTAGTTTTATTAACAGCTACTATAACCAAATAGCCATCCTTTTTAGCTACTGTAACACGATGATGACCAAAATATAACTCCTTGTGCTACTTGGGAAGTGAGAGAAAAAAGTTCCTATAGGAGAACATGATTAGTTAACAGATTCCCGAAAATCAAAAAAAGAATCATTGGTAGAGTATATCTGACAACAACAAAGTGGACAACGCAGTGGATAAAAAGAAAAACAGAAGAATTTAAAAGCAAAATAAGAAAAGCATTTAACCAAATACTACGACAGCCCACTCTAAGTGTCCATGCCCCCCCCGATCTTTTAGGACAAAGTTTTTCATAAATATTAAAGCCTAAGGAACAATTTAAGACATGTCCTAAAAAAAAATCTGTACAAAAAATAAAGTACATATTTTCTACAATTTTGTTCCTATACAATATTTCCATTGGAGTTACCATTTTCCAGATAAATGATTAATCTCTTAAAATAAAATATAAAATTCAATACAAAACGTAACACTACGGAAGCCCACCCTAACTGTCCGTGCACCCCCCCGATCCTTGGGGACAATGTTTTTCATAAAGATTAAAGCCTAAGGAACAATTTAAAAAAAAAGCTGGCTGTACTTTCAAAATGGCGTACGTTTAAAAAAAATGCAAATATTGCTCTTGGTCATTTAACACAAAAACTAAAAAAGATGGAGAAAAACTTTCTGTACAAAAAACAAAGTGCATAAAATTTTCTACAATTTTGTTCCTATACAATATTTGGATAGGAGTTACCTTTTTCCAGATACCACTGTTACCGTTTTCGAGATAAATGTCTGCAAATTATAATATTATTATTATTATTAATTTTTTTTAGTTTATTTTATTTAATTTTTATGTTAATAATATAAAGTTATATTATACGCCTTACAATAATTGTCACAGTTATTTCCTCTAAGTGATTTACCGATATATGAATTTCCATGTTTTCTTAATTTTGGATTCATTTATCTGGAAAATGGTAACTCCTATCAAAATATTGTATAGGTACAAAATTGTAGAAAATTTTATGCACGTTGTTTTTTGTGAAGAAAGTTTTTGTCCATCTTTTTTAGTTTTTGTGTTAAATGACAAAAACAACATTGGCAACAGTTTTTTTTTAATATATGGCCGCCATTTTGAAAGTATAGCCAGTGTTTTTTTTAGAATATGTCTTAAATTGTTCCTTAGGCTTCAATCTTTATGAAAAACATTGTCCCCAAGGATCGGGCGGGGGGTGCACGTACAGCTAGGGAGGGCTCCCCGACTAAAAGTATTTATTTGACAATCCAAGCCACTCTTGAAAATATTGATAGAATGAAAATTCCGATTCTGTAAAAATAGATCCAGCCGTTGGTCCAATAATGAATATTTTCTCTTCAGAAGAAGGTCAAGAACAAAATCAACCCAGTACATACCAAATGCGGCTGAATATAGACAAACAAGCTCTTGCGTGTTATAGGTCGGGAGTATCAAATAGATCAGCAGACATGTTGCTATTCTTCAGAAGTAGGGCAAGAGCAAAATCAACCCAGTATATAGCAAATGCGGCTGGATATTGACGGAATTAAAAAGGAATAAGGAAGGAACATCACGCCATATACCCTAAAGAAGAAACACCAAGCAGCTACGGACACATGTTTCGGAATTATTGTTCCTCATCAGCGTAGTGTAGCATCAAAAAGGATCTGGAAAAAACAAATTAAGATGTCGCTGGCTCCCGTACTACAATTCGCGACCATCATAATCGAACAGCATGTCATTTTACATAAGAATTTTAGTATGTTCGCGAGTTGTATAGGCCACATTTATTTTGTATATTTTGAGGATTTCACTCTCTGACTAATATGCACCTGGTGTGCTAAAGAGAGACTGCGCAAGAAACCGTGGATTACTAGATGGTTTTATATAGATCAACAATTACTTTTATTTGGGTTGCAAACTGCGTTACAGTTATTTGCTGGAAAGAAAGTCAGTTTCGTGAACGATATTGAATTATTTTATGGTCGTTCGAGGACCATGGGCGTTATCATGGGGGCCGTGACATAATTTTAATATTATGGATATTGTTAAAGGTTTAAATATTGTTTACTTTGAGATGGATTTGGTTGCTTATGAATATTTATTCGCCGTGCTGGGTGAGTTTTAACCCGGTTCATTCTTTTTTGGATGATTAAAATGAGCAAGTAACAAACACACGGAAGTAATTACGTATACATCAAAAAAAGTGTACTAAAACCAAACCACTATGCTCTTATGTATTTTGATGCGCTGAATCGCTATCTGACGTTAAAATTGCTCCATCGGCACACGGTTTTTTTGTAACGTCAAAAAACAGCAAAAATTTCATAAGAAAATTCGCTTCTTTTAGTTTTGGCTGATACATGTTATTCAAAGCAATTTATTTTTATGTATTTTCATGAGTTCATTTCAAACAAACAAAGTCAAACTGACTTTGGTGGTCCTAATCAATAGTCTCAATAAAGGCAATACTTAAAATGAATAGTTTCTGAAATATTTTTTGAAGTGTCAAGTTACAGTAAACCTAAACTAGGTTATTAGATGTTTTATTGCAGCCTCAAAAGGTATTGTGGTGGGTTTTTAAGCAGATATTTTCGTGAATTAATCAAGAGAATGAAATGAAATTAAATCGAGCTCCAGGAGAAGATGGAATAATCCCAGAATTAATAAAATATGACGGAGAGTATTTAGTAAAAAGCCTTAGGATATTGCTGAATAAATGTTTGGAAGAAAGGAAAATACCACAAGATTGGAACAATGCAGTAATTATAACACTTTATAAGAAAGGGAATAAATCAAACCTAAAGAAATACAGACCAATTAGCCTTTTATGTCAGGTATATAAATTACTAATGAAGATAATTACAACTAGGCTAACAAATAGACTTATATTAAGGTGTAGAACAAGCGGGTTTCAGAAAAAACTATAGCACCCTAGATCACATACGATCCCTCCATAACATCATGTAAAAAACAATAAAATACAATAAAGACCTAGCACTCATCGACTATAGCAAAGCTTTTGACTCAATCAAAATGTGGGCAATTATAAATTCTTTACGAAACTGCCGAGTAGATTCAAGATATAGGTACCGAATTAATTGAAAATATCTACGAAGAAGCAACGAGCCCAGTAAAACTACATACGGAAATAGAACGGATAGAGATTGAAAGGGGAATAAGATAAGGAGACTCTATATCACCAAACTGTTCACGCTAGTACTAGAGGATATATTTAAAGAACTTCTTTGGGATAACTATGGGATGAATATTGAAGGACAATAACTGAGTAACTTAAGAAATGCGGACGATGTAGTTTTGATAACGGTAAAGCCTTTAGAATTAGAACAAACGTTAAAAGAACTCAAAGAAAAATCAGAAAAAATAGGACTCAGCAAAAATAATTAAAAGAACATCTACACCAAATAATCACCCACTCATGCTCAATGAAGAAATAATAGAGAAAGTAGAATAATATATACCTAGG